>JAVJGG010004949.1:0-40251 GCA_035590195.1 Aviceda cuculoides
TCTCGGTCACCCTCCTCTGGTCACACTCTCATAGTCTGATGTCCTTCTTATATTGAGGTGCCCACAACTGCACACAGAACTCGAGATGGGACCGCACCAGTGCGGTGTTGAGGGGGACAATCTCCTCCCTCGACTGGTTAGCTGTGCTGCGCTTGATGCACCCCAGGACACGGCTGGCCCTTTTGGCTGCCAGGACACACTGTTGACTCGTATTCAACTTGCCATCAACCCAAACCCCCAGATCTCTTTCTGCAGGGCTGCTCTCAAGCCTCTTGACCCCCCATTTTGTATATATAGGCAGAATTACCTTGTCCCAGGTGCATAATCCAGCAGTTGCTCTTGTTAAATTTCATACTGTTGGTGATTGCCCAGTTCTCTACTCTATCCAGGTCTCTCTGTAAGGCCTCTCTACCCTCGAGGGAGTCCACAGCTCCTCCTCATTTAGTGTCATTGTCAACCTTACTTAAGGTACATTCGACTCCTGCATCCAGGTCATTTATAAAAGCATTAAAGAGGACTGGCCCTAAAATTGAGCCCTGGGGAACCCCACTAGTGACTGACTGCCAGCCTGATGTAACCCCATTTTACTATAACCCTTTGAGCCCTACCTGTCAGCCAATTGCTCACCCAACGTATTATGGACTTGTCTTGCTGTATGCTGGACATTTTGTCTGGAAGGATACTGTGAGAGACCATATCAAAAACTTGATAAAATCCAAAAACTCATGTGCTGGCTTCCCTTGGTCAACTAGATGGGTGACCTTGTCATAAAAGGAAATTAAGTTCGTTAAGCAGGACTTTCCCCTCATTAACCCAGGCTGACTATGACCAATGACTGCAACATCTGTGAAGTGTTTTTCAATAACTCCCAGAATAACCTTGTACATAATTTTACCAGGCACTGAAGTGAGACTGACAGGCCTCTAATTACCAGGGTCTTCCTTCTTACCCTTCTTGAAAATTGGGTTAAATCACTGCTTAATTACCGTTCAACTATTGCTTAATTGATTACCATTTAATTTTCATTCAATCATTGATTATCATTTGATTATCATTTAATCATCAATAAACCCTTTTAGTTAACCCCATAACGATGTCTTTTAATTCACATGCAACACGACTTTTTATACACTAGACAACATGAACAACTTCACCAAATAAAGTTTAATTATAAGTTAATAAAGTTTAAGAAATCAGGCAAAGAGATGTGCAATTTTAAAACCAAAAGACACTATGCTGTAACAGATGTAGAATAATAGCCAAGCATACATATAGTCAGCCTAACATAAAAATACATGGTGCACAAGACAAATCTCCAACACTGAAATGCAGTTTCAATGGAGATACCAGAATTATTGGCCTAGTTAAGAAACAAAGTGCTGTACAAAAAAGAGAGTTTCAAAATGTTCCAGAAACATTTTAACAAAGTACATATTCTCAGCAGAACAGTTACTGCTATTCTGAAATCTGAACATACAGGAAGTTAAATTGCCTCCTCAGAAATGCCGTGCCTACCTTGCCAAGAAACACTAAATTGTGTTCCCTGCGTACCAACAAAAAGTTCAAGTACATTACTGCTAAAAATGCCCATTTGGAAAATGCCCTGCAGATCATATCTCAGTGGTGGTTAAGTCACCCGGAGTTTTACTGCCAATGTAAAACCACTGAAAATCTCAAATGGTTTGGCTTTCCTATGGAACACCCATGTATACAGCAGCATTTGGCTTACCTACATTGATAGGTATCCAGTCGACAGAAAAACCTAGAATAAAGGTGTGTCGAAGCTAAGTGTTATTTTTCCAATGAGTTTTAAAATAAATTTTTCATACCTGTAAATGCTAAGCAGGTTCATTTCAGCTCCCCAAACTGAAAGCTGATAACAAACCCATAAACAACTAGCAATGCTTGTCTACTAAATATGAAAGAAACTTTATGTATGTTGATTCTTAGTCAGTGGCTCGCTATCAGGAAGTAAATAGGCAATATGAAACGTATACTCTTGACACCAAATAACCACAGGATAACACTATTTGAACTCCATAATCAACTTCTGGTTATATTAACTACAGCTATTCAAAACTGTATTCTCATACAATAGACAGAAAATACCCATATAGCATGTAGTTAAAAATTTTCCTTCCATACATCCTCTTAAACAGGCACATCACAGATATGATATGATTTTCTGGATGCAAATTCAGTCTGCCAACAATTTAATGAACTTTCATTTGCTCTTAAGCATATTTTGCACTAGAAACACTGTTCCTATTCTTTCCCAAATACATTCTAGACTAAGCTCATGTCACACAATAAAAAGTACTAGAGGCAGAATCACTACATGACATTTGCAAAGCGGAGTCATGCCAGCTATTCAATGTGAATGACCTAATTGAAAATTAATCAGAACACTATTTTTTCCTGCTAGAAGCACAAGCTTAGGGAAAAAAAAAAAACCAACACCAAAAGACATTAAGAATCATATGAAAGGAGGCTAGCTTTCAGGCTCCAATCTCAATCCAACCAGTGGATAGGAAAGAGAAGGTACACACTGCCACTGACATTTCCTCCCAGAAATCTCAGTGCTGCAGCTTTCAATGCTCCTCCGCTACACTGCAAATGGTTTTGCTTTACATGTAAAAAACATTGCAGCATGAAAAATAAGCCATTCTAAAGCAAAGAGCACACACAGTTGTAAGTCTGCTCTGTGTTTCTATCCAGGGCAATAAAGAAGATTTAAATAGCATGACATTTTTTTCTCAATTTACCTTCACAGTCACTGGTTTAACTGTTAACCTTCTTGTGGGCAGAAAATGTTTTTTGTACGCTAAAACTTAACTCACAGCAAAGCTATCTGCTTCTCAATTTAATGCAGTTTTTGAAAAACAGTACTTTCTATCATGCTACCAGGTGTTTAGAAACAGATGTTGTAAACGCACAGCCAACCGCAGTGCTTATGTTATCTGGAGTCTTAACTAGGCTCTGATTTCATTAAACAAAAATTAACAAGCTGTCCAGCTCTTCTTACCAGGCGTGGTTACCATGACTGACTGGAAAGCCCTCTATTCTGGGTTAGCAAGTAGCTACCACAACAGCACAAGACTTTCCCCAAAAATCCTAACCCCTCAAAAAAAATCCCCCAAACAACCACATCACAATACTCCCCACCCTCAAATGAAGGTATTTCATTCTTTAGCTCAAAGCCAGACAGCATTTGCTGCTTACTTCCTATTAGCTTTCAGTCACAGTTATGTTCCTACACTATGACTTCTGCCCTTGAAAGTCTCTTATCTGTGGATTATATTAAACATAAACTACCTTATTAACAAACAAATCAGAAAACCTTTGCTGGAAAGAAAAAAAAAAGAGCAACCAAGAACATGCTGGATATGAAACTAGATTTGCCATTTGTCACATACACTATGTCTACAGAAGGAAGAGGCTGGTGCTCAGTTGTCAAAGATGTGATCCCATTCATAATCATTGCACTGCACTTAATTCACTTCCCGTGTGGGCACCTCAGGAGGTGCCGAGCGTGGCTGTAGGTGAGGGAGCTGACTTTCACAGGCAGAGTAGTGGTAGCCACACCAGACAGGATTCTTGAGCAGGCAACGGAGGGCAAGTCTGGACTAGCTACTGCAACTTCCACATATAGACATGACCCAGACTGACTTAATCTCAGAGCATGGCCCCTTGCCAAACATGTCCCCCCACTCCCTGCCACGTGTTCTGTACCTGACCCCCTTTATGGGCATCTGTGTGGAAAAGGGGATTGATCTGTGCACAGTTGACAGCTGGGCATCAAGAGCTAGCTCTAGCTTTGTTTTTAAGATACAGCCTACAACGCAGTGTATTGCTATCTTGCATGAAGGAATCGAAGGTGCATCATGTTGAAACTAAAATAATAATTTCCAGCTTATTGTAACAACAACAACAACAAAAAAATACCTAGACTTAAAGGATCTGTTTTTTCACCTTCTTATTCTAGGAACTCCATGCATAAAATGCATTTATAGGTTCAGTACTATTATAAAACATTTACTTATTTGTCAATAACTAGTACATATTACCTCAAGCGGAGCTCAGAGCACACAGCCAACTCAGTCACTTTTGTACGACACTTTTCTTTCACAGAAGGATTCTGTTGCCCTGAGGGGAAGAAGTGCCTATGCTGAACAAAGACATTAATTTCTTGTTTAGGTGATGCCAGCTAGAAAGCCCCCTACCTTTTAAGTCAGTATTTTTAATCACCGAAAGCCATTAAGACACCAGTGCAGTGGTTTCACCAATGAATGAAAAATCAAAGTTAAGCTACAAAGAATAAACAAGATCAAATAATCTAGCTTATTTATCAAACATGGCAGGTTTTTATTTGCATGGTCACACTTTCAGGTGATAGATGGAAGCATAAAACACAGCTTTAATTAGAAAAAATGTTATGCCCAAAAGCACAAGTGACATTGTTGATATAACTGGGTAATTACACTTTTGAAGATAGGTTTACAAATCCACACTTCTGTTCTCTGACACCCAGCCTCCAGGAGCCCTTCCTACTCTAACACAGATTTAATCAATTTAACCCAAGTTAAATAAGTATATAGCTTAACGGTAAAAGCCATAGAGGAAAAAAAGGAAGGCAATTATCAGAAAAACACTTCCTGGTTTTTTTTTCTAAATTGTAGAACACTCTCAGTAGGCAAGTGGTGGAAGTTCAAGCACATGACTCATATAGTACTAAACTGTACAGAGCATTAGTTAAAAAAAAACAAAAGAAAACTCCACACACAAACAGCCACATCTTGGCAAAGAAATTAACAGATGAATGAGCAGATCTTTTCCATTCCACTTTTCTAAAGTGTTCTGTGGGAAAGAAATCAAAAGATCTTTAACGTATGTTAAAAAATTGCATTGCCAAAAAAATAAAATTGATTCAGTAACCATTTAAAGGCCTGGCAAAAACTTCGAGAACTATCAAGCAGCTAAAAACTACAACTTTTTTTCCTGAACTTAATATACTCCCGGCATTCTAACACAGGCATAACTCTTCATCTTGTGCCACGGTGACTTCATTGAAATTATTGTATAAAAATATCATGCATACATACAAATATCTTTGAGTATAACCCATTATCATGAATCATATTGCTAACTATTTAACAGGAATTAGTTTAACTGTTACAAAAAAAAAAAAGACAACACAATTAGGAGGCTCATAGCAGGCACAGGCTTTGCCATGAGCACTCTGACTTTCAGGAAGTCTTCTGATCTCTTCCACTTTACATCTGTGGGAAACTGAGTGATAATGACAGCATTATTTTATAACTCAAGATAGCCGAGGATATTCTTACTCATCTTAGTTCTAAGCACATGCATTTCCACCATTTACTGATTTCAATGTATATTTTCTCACAGAGCTAGGACATTGAAACTGCTCCGTGATGCTAAAGACAGAGGGCAACCCTTCGCCCTGCAAAACTGGCCAACAAATGTTTATTAGTTTTTAGAATTCTGTATGTTAACCTTTTACATTTTTATGAGCAGGCATTGCAAAAAACAAGAAATATATAAAAATATGGTATCTTTTAATATAAAGCAACAGATATGTTTCTCAGCAGAACTTCTAAACTCTGCTCACAGAAGTCTGAAGTTGACATGAATGGTCTGCCTTGAAAAAAAAAAAATCACTGAATATACACTGCTGATAACTTTTAATCTGTGATGAATTTTAAAAAACCTCTGCACATCTGTCTTGATATCTGCTTTCATTGCATTCTAGCAATGTAACTATAAAGTCATGTATTCAGACCATATCATGATGAAATCACAACATTCTTTCTAAGGAGAATCTTTTCAGTTATTCAATTTTGCTGCTCAGAATAAATATAACAAGTGGTTTTTTGCAGGTCTTGCACTAATACATCACGTTGGTTCTCACCTAAATATCACTTTATGGAAAGACTAGTTTTAATCCTTCTTCAGGTGGGAAAGACTGACTGTCTTAAGCCACATTATGAATATATTGCAGTGGCTGCAGTATCCACAGGTACTTCTCTGCTAGACATGTGAAATTACAGTATCCACAAGGGGAGTTAAAAGTATGATACTGTCGTGGTTTAACTCCAGCCAGCAACAAAGCACCACACAGCCGCTCACTCACTTCGCCCCCAGCCCCCAGCGGGATGGGGAAGAGAATTGGTAAGAAAAGTAAAACTCGTGGGTTGAGATAAGAACAGATAAGAGGACAAAAAAGGAAGAAAATAATAATAATAATGATTATAATAATGCCAATGATGATGATAATAATAACAAAAATACTAATAAAAGAATTAGAACATACAAAACAAGGGATGCACAATGCAATTGCTCATCACCCACCGACCAATGCCCAGTTAGTCTGAAGCAGCAATCCACACCCCCCCCAGCCAGGCCAACTCCCCCCAGTTTATATACTGGGCATGACGTCCTATGCTATGGAATTCCCCTTTGGCCAGTTTGGGTCAGCTGCCCTGTGTCCCCTCCCAACCCCTTGTGCCCCTCCAGCCTTCTTGCTGGCTGGGCATGAGAAGCTGAAAAATCCTTGACTTACTATAAACATTACTCAGCAACAACTGAAAACATCAGTGTGTTACCAACATTATTCTCATACTGAATCCAAGACGTAACACTATACCAGCTACTAGAAAGAAAGTTAACTGTATCCCAGCCGAAACCCGGACAGATACCTATAAAGTATGTACTTTTAGTAGTTTCATTTCTCCTATGCCAACCTCATCTTCTGTATTTATAAAAGCTCTGCAGTATACTCAGCAGTTCTTTGACGAAACATTATTATACAACACTCTTAAAAATCCCTAATGGGTACAGCAAGTCTTTTCTTTAGGTAACATATTAATAATTCACTTATGCAGTTGTTACAGTTATCAATGTTTACTTGCTAGGCACATGCCAAGCAAAGGTAATCCCAAAAATATGAGAGAGATTTGCCTTCTTTGCTACAATTAGGCAACACAGGTCTATAGCTGTGCCAGATCACACTGTACTTCTTACTGTTTATTAATACACAGGTCTGCATAAATCAGTAGAATTTTATATTTTATTTTGAATAGATTTTTGTATGACATAACAGGATTATAAAATACCTTATCTTTTTCTTAATATACAGACTTTATACTTCAGGCTTGAGACTACAATTAAGAGGCAAAAACCGTGCAGATGAGAAAAACTATACAAGAAAAATGAGCTAAAGGAACAAAATATAGCTTGGAAAGAAAGGTGACTTACTAATGCTGACCTAGAGAAGTTACCTGGAGAAACAACATCCCGTTTACTGATGCATGTGTTTTCTCGTACATCACCATGTCAAAAAACTGCATTTCTCTGCATAATTGTTCTCTGCGTGGTTGTTCTTTGTCAAGCACTATTAAGCTGAAAGTAGATTCTTATTTTTAACCAGTCAAAACAAGAACTAAATATATAGTTAAGTCATTAGTCGATTTGTGGCCACTAATATGCTTCTACTGCTTTGTATTTAGCCAAATTTTCAGTCGTCTTTTGGGGTTTTTTTTGTAAACCAAGGGGGGGAAAAAAACCCTGAAGTTTGAAAGTTTGTTGTATAGACAAATGCCAGCTAAGCCAAAGATGGCCTGCTTTAGAATTTTTAGATGCAAACAGAAATGGTGATAAATGGACTGATGGTTATTCCAGTCTGAAGAGGCCTCTACAATGTCATTATCCAATATTCTACACAGAGACATTAATGTCATAATTGAAAGAAAACCAAGATCTTCAACCTTTCGTCTGTTCTGCAATATTTTCTTTAAATAGGCACTGAAATGTCACTTGAAGAAAACAGTTTATGGGGAATCCATTAGTACCCTTAGAAAGTTATTCTGATTATTAGGCAAGCCACATCTTAAATGTATGCCCCTTTGTTTCTATATGATTCAGAGTTATACAAACACTTTATCATCCCTCTCCCTCCCCCTTAATTTTCTTCTCCCTTTGTCAGACAACATCTTCTCAACCTCCTCATTTTGCAAAAGGCAAGACACAGGAAGCAGTACAAGCAAGCATCTGGGAGGTGTGCGTGTCTGGGAAGATTACACATCACTTGGTTTTCGTATTATTTTCATTATGTGTGACATTAGAAGTAAAGACATACAATATATTGGTTTCTTTTTAAACAAATTCATCAAGCCTTTGTAGAAATTTTTCCTCCTTCACAATCTACCCTGACATTTTTGCTATGCATGTATTTTATTTGCTTTTTAAAAAAATAAAAAAACCCTACTCTGTCCATCTTGTCTATGTATCTAGCTTCTGTAGGACGATCTACTTGGTACAGCTAAAATCTTAAAGGAATAAAGATACTGGAGTGATGGAGGAATCAGGAATTTAGGAAAAGTGAACCCCAAAATAGTAAACATCTTCCTCCTTAACCCTTCCCTCAAGATACTTGCACTATTATGCTGCTGTTAGGGCTGAAACCAGTATTGGCTACAGTTTTGTGCACCTTTCATCTTTCTGCCAGTGTTTCAAACAAACAAAGCAAATCACCCTCAAGGTGGTCAAGCTGCCAGATGCTCAGCCTGTAGTGTTTTTCCACTTTGTCCTGTCTCTGTTCTCCCTGCAGTACTGCACTGCAAAGCAAGCCTGTCGAATCCTGGGGGAGTGGGGATAAGAGCCTAAAGTTAGAAAACAAATAGAAAGAAGCAGCCAAGTGACCCTTTTGTGGTGAGTCTACCTCCTCCATACAGTGAAGGTGAAGAGCAGCCCTTCAGACTGATTTGATCTAGGTGCTTCCGGCTACCAAGTCCTTTTACACTTAGATTCCATGAAGTTTTGTTGAAAGAGAAGGCCGTGCTTCCTGCTCCTGCCCTGTGTTCTCCAGGTCTCCACAGTAGCCTAGCATGGCCTTCAGACATTGCCCCTACCCGCTTCTTGCTTTCGCATCCCTTCCTCAAGTGTATCTGTACTTCTCTCATCCATACACATATATGGTTAGGAAAAAAGATTCACTAAATGTTGCATTTTGTAATGGCCAAAAGAGTATCTACTTACAGCAGATGTTAGCAGCATGAAATAGAATCTTATCACTGTTAGCACAGCAATGAAGTTACATTCTTTTTCCCACTGGGGGCACTTCAATTTCGCTGTCACATTACACAACAGTATTTTCTTATCCACACTGAATGAACACTTTTAGTACAAAGTCATAGCTCTGGAGAACTTGCTTGAGAGGGAGGAAAGGGAAGAAATGAGATTATTTACCAGAAAACACATTTGAAAACAGTATCAGCAGTTGTGGTATGGATCAGAGGCATACTGTCTCCAAGCAATCTCTCTTGCATTATTTTAGTTAGTTACCTGCTTGCAAACAGGTAAGGAAGGGAGACAAAAACACACACACACAAAATACTGCCCTCTTCTTTCCAACCTTCTGACATAAACAAAAACCCTAATGGAAACCTGAAAAATAAAGAGTGTTTTGACCATGGTATTTCTCATGCCAAAACAATCACTAGACACACAATACTTCTGCTGATAAATTTGAAAGGCCCTGAATAACAAATATGAAGTACCATACTTATGCTTCCTCGCTATGAAGAGAATGCTGCTGCCACAGAATAAGAACCTCTATAGGCGTGAAGACCCAAGGGTTTCTCACATCAGTCAAAACCATTTTCCCACTTGAAACAGGGAAATACAAGTTCCTTTACTCGAGATCAACTACAGAAGTTTTCCAGACAGCCAACACAACAGGCAATCTTTTTGTAACACACATGACAAAGCCGTAAGGAAAATGGCAGCAGCAACCATTGCAGCTCTTCGTATCAGGAAGGACTGTCAGGCTTCTCCAAGACCTCTTTTGTAAACTATGCTGATGAATACTGCAGAACAAGCCACAGACAGTGAAGTGAATTACAAGGCTTAGCTCATGGTAGATTTATCATCACATGCTTCCAAGTTTAAGCTTGAAAAAAAATGCTTTGCCAACACCACCTACTCTGTTCTCTACCATCTGTTGTCTTATTCTACTCTTGTCAGGTAAACTGAGTTAATCAATCAGAGTTATTTCTCTTGGCGAATACTTAGTTCCCTAGACCACAAAGTAAATATATATTAGCTATTCAGAAGGATCATCCTGGCTCCAAGTGTTGTTATGGAGAAACATGACAGACCATTAAAATTTCCTAACATACAAATCCACTACCTTTTCTGGTACTGCCAGGGTCAGGAAAACCTATGGACACTGGTACATGCTTTGCTTTAAATGAGACTATGCTTGTCACAGCAATTTGGAGATACAAAGCACTAAATAGCACAATGGCTTCATTTTCTCTCAAGAATTGCTGTGGCAAATGACCAAGAAACAGGAATTAAACAGACAAGTTTTGGAAAGATAAAAATAGCCCAAACTAGCACACTGCCTTTTATGAAAGAGGTAAAATGGCAGATTTTTTTGAGAGAAGATGCACTATTTTCTTTAGTCCTATGCTGAATTCTGCTCCTTTCCCCAGTTACCTCCAACTCCTAAGAAGTTTTGCAGCCACTTTTGAAGAAAAGATCATAATATCTTTGAAGTATATACAATTGGTAAATATCTTCATAATGATCTTTACAAACTTTGTGGTGAGCATTCTTTCTGAACAGCACAGAACTGCTGGCAAACTCCATTATCACTGAAAATTTAAGCAGTAAAATTCAGTGGAATCCCCTCTGTCCAAGGGAAAAAAAAGAAAGGTCTCTTCTGCCTTCACATTTCTCTTAGTTCTGTTTGGTTTTGTTTGTTTGTTTGGGATTGGTTGGGGGTTTTTTGGTAAATTATTTAATAACATCATAGTATTTCATTTGTGTAATCCTTTCCAGTGAAAGGTCTGGATATGAGTCACTAGGGTTTTGCTGGAGGGTACAATCAAGTCAGCATGTAGAACTGACTTAAGTAAATCAATTCAAATGAAAAGCAAACAGCAACTACTTTGCCTAAATTGTCAAACAGTCGTAAGGTGACAATTGAGTTTACCATACAAAGTTGTCCTACTTTGAATGAGATCGTATCTCCTCCAATGCCACACAACTGTTTGTTTTTTCTTTTCTGTGTGTAGGTGCAGTGAGGGACATTATCTTTGTCAGCAGATTCAAGGAAATCATGTGTATATTTGGAAACAAAAAAACCAAAACCACACACCAATTCCTTTGCCTGGGATAACAATTTTTATCTGAAAATTAAGATTAAGGTGTAAGAAGTATGCACTTAGATAAAAGTTACAATTGCTCTTTAACATATTTTTCCATTATGGTTGCTCTTTCTCAAATAAAGGAAAGGGTTGTTAAAGGGGTGTCAAAGCTCTTTAAATTTGTAACTTTGCTTTCACCATCAACTTCTGCAAAGAACCCAAGATACAGTTGTTAAGTCTAGCATTTAAGTACAGCCTCAAATCCTATCCCAGCCCAAAACATTTCCTTCATTCTTCCTACCCCTCACAAAAATACAGAGAATTCTATAATTTGAGACTCAAGGTGTGTCCAAATATTTTATAGGTGCCAGACCTTTCCCTTTGCACTTTACAGCAAATCAACAAATACACCTAGTGAGGGAACATGGTCTTGCTAGCTTTCACCTTCAGTCCTCTTTCACTGCTCAGGCTGAATACAGAAGTGAGAGAAGAGGCAAAAGAAAAAAAGGAAAGCCAAGAAATTAGTAACTCATCCCATCTACTATCACGCTCCAGTAAATCTTGCTTGAACAGTTTAAGATCATGTTGTTCTAGCTTTCCACCCTGCTCCTCTGCAGGACATCATTGCCTGTGTAGCAGAGTCAGTGGAAGGGAACATGCTCCCCACTTGCATTTGCACCAGGTCAGCACATTGGCCTTATCAGAGACCATTCAGGAATCCTCACATCTGCTGCTCCATTTGCTCTGGGCTCTGACTTACTATCAGCTTGTAGCACAGATGTTGGAGACTCTGTATAGGAGGTAAGAAAGTGGAAGAGAAAACAAACAAACAAAGATCTCTGCCTATCTTGCCAAAAAATGGCTGCTGCATTTGTCAAAATACTGGAAAACAGAACTAAAATAACCAAGCTTTCCACATCACCATTCTTCATTAGAGTAACTAAATAAGCATGATGCAGTAAGAGCGCCTGCACTGGCAAGGTGCACTTGCTTCCTAAGTGGATTTGACTTCCCCCTTTTCTCCCCAAAATGCAGGGGCGATGGCTCACTGGCAAGGTTCAGCATGAAGGCCAGCCAGACATGGCTGCAATCCTTTCATGCAGGATAATCAGTCACTTCTCCAAAGCCCTCTTTGTCTGCCACTCAACCACAGATCATTTGGTTTAAGGCATTTATTATTCAATCTCTCCCTCAAACAAACGCCTCTCTCCCAGACGTGCAGCCAGAACTGCGGCTGGTGAATCACTATCCACAGCTGGGTAATTAATGAAGCCTACTGTATTCACATCAGTAGTGTTACTACCCCAATTCATTCAAAGGACTTCCCATGCAAATAGCTAGGATCGTCGCATCTTACAAATGAAACATTTAACATTAATTTATCTCGAAAACATCTGTCACAATAAACATAACCACTTAAGAAGCACCAATGCAAATCTTGCAAATAGTCCTGTGACTATATATACACACACATTTTTTACAATAAATTAGTTTCTCAAACCACTCCTCCTTTAAGGATTTTGTGCACCTATACTACAAAAATCAGCTCAAACCGAATTCCTTCATGCTCTTTAACTGGTGACAATGAATTGTGTGCTGTATCAAACAGCACTATAAATTCTCCAGGAAATACCCTATCAAGTTAAGACACTAATAATCACACACACGCACACACAAAAATAAAATCACGATTTTTACTACTTGTTATGAGAACAAGCTTACAGTGCTATGTTCAATACGAGAAATTCCTAAGGCCCAAACCAAGGCAGTTAAAAGTAACAAACAAAGACACTGGCAAGTCTTAAGTCATTCAGTTATCTACGTATTAAGAAAGCACATAGCTAGATTCCAGTCTAAGGATTAAAATCAAAAACGGGAAAAAAAACCCCCTACGAAGAATAACAGGCAGACAGGTTCTTCTAAATACTATGCTACCAGTTTAATTTGCTTATCTCCAAATGCGGCCATCCTCCTTTGGGAAGCTGCCCTCATTCTTTTCTCCAGGCCCTTGTTGCTAGGGTTGCAGCTGCACGGCCCATTCCTGTTGAAGCGCAAGTCTTTGGAGGGGGACACAAAGGGTTTCATTATCTGCTCCTGCGGGCTGGCACAGCACTGCCAGAATAGTGCATTCCCCCTTCTCCCCCCACCAGAAAGCAGGCAGGCAACCCCCCACCCACCCACCGTCGTGACCATTTACACATGAAGAGCTGCAGAAGGCACAGGGTGCCCTGGCTAAGCTGCCTGCCGCCCCCCCCCAGGTGCTCCCCTCCAGGGAAGGGTCTCTCAGAAGCTGCTCATTTATGATCCAGTCATCTTTACTCACGACTTGATGGACATTCACGTGGCAGTTCAACTTAAGATCTAGTGAGATGGGATTTGGTTTTGGGGGTTTTGGTTTGTTCTTTTTAAAACCAGTAAGAAGAGTCTCCTAATATTTCTAATCTTCCAGAAGGAGTTGTGTTTAAAAGTCCTGGCCTCTTCTGGGACATACAGATTGAAGGTGCAAACCAGAAAACGACACAATGACCAAATCGGCACAGCGCGCTGTGGTCTGAAGTGCTGTTCGTTCACGCTGAACTACCTTCCCAGGGCTTAATTTAAGTCTTCATTGGCATTAACAGCCGGATTCATTCTATGAACACATTTACACAGTTGTGCCACTTGTGAAGGGGAGAGGTACATGGGCAGTGGTTCCACTCAGAAAATTTAGCTAAATAAATAAATTTAAAAAACAAATTCAAAATAATTAAAAACATTGTTTCTTGGACTAGTTTTGGTACCATCTCACTTGTAAACGCCAGTATATTGTCAACAATTTCCTGTAAAGAAATTGTTTAGCATTCTAGTGTCACAGGCAAGGAAACAGGCAAAAATAATTGGTTGTTACTTTGGTCTCCTCTTCCTCAGGGCAAAAACTTCATTGCTGAACAGCAGAAAATGAATAGAGAAGAGAAAGAAAGTAACTCTCCGTGAGAACCCTGAGTATCAATACGTAACAACTCATAAAACATGTTTTTTGAGGCTATGTGCAAATAAATAGTTTACAACAGAAACCAAGATTTCACAGAAAGCAACCTGAAGTGATCATTAGTTTTATATTAATAAGCATACGCATAGACTACACAGGGTGCAAAAGCATTCTCACATAGGGTGTCAGACTATTACACAGCAAGAGGTGGAAAGGAAATCATGTTTTTTCTAGGCCTTAACCAAGGTCTGGCTAGTTTTTTCACTTAATGTTACCAGATCAGCAGTCCTGTACCTGAAGGTCTATCTCCATACCAACAGTGGAGGCAACATCTGCGATTTGTGCCAGCTCTGAGGAGCCTGAGTCTCCACAGAAGGCAACAGAGAATTGCAGCATTAGCTGCCCATGAGACTACCAGAGCATCCTGGCAAGGTTATGCACTTACTGCACTCCTGGAGTCAGCAGATGATGATTTCCAGATACAGTCTGAAACTAAGAAGCAGCTACCTGCCCCATGAGCTGATACCTGTGATTTAACACCAGAAGGCCCATAGACAGAAGTACGATATTTTAGCGCTGTGTTGATACAGGACATACACAGACAGTCTAGTCTATTTTGTGGTAACCTTTTGAGAAACAGGTTCAACCTTCCCCGGCATGTTTCCTCTTGGTACTCCTGCTGAGGTCTTTGAGCCCCGTGTGATTATTTCTGAATGGGCACAAAGGAAGGCAGAGATGAACAAGCCTAATTTCTGCAAGGGAATTTCTTTAAAAGTTCGCATTTTGAAAAAAACAGCACACTCACAGTTAACTCAGTTCTGTGTAAAGCATTTAATAACCCCGGGGAGGGGGTGGAGGGGAACAGATGGTCAGGAGTTTAAATAAAGAGATCCTGAAGAATGCAACTAGTATTATTCAAGGACCATGATTCAAATACTTTTAGTGCAACAGAAAGTTAGTTGTAGCTCTAATCCAGAGTTTTTGATGCCTTCACCTACAATTGTGGGCTTTCTTCCTTGTGAATATCCCACAAATATTTAAAGTAGGAATACAATATGATCAATAGATCAAAACCAAGTACCATGCTTACTTGTAATACTATGTATTTTAATACTTGATTCCACCTGCTCTTTTACCTAGCCTGATCTCATAACTGTCCGTCTCCTGTTGTATAGCTTCGTAATTGGGATGGTAGAACAATTGGTAGGAAGAACTTCAATTTCATGTTAAAGATATACATTTGCTAGAGCCCAAGAAAAAAATAAAATAAAACAACACATGTATTTCACACCAAGCAGCTCACAAGCCAGAAGTAACTCAAAAAACAACAAGGGGTAAGAGTCAGAGCAGTGGTAGACTAACACACAGTGGTACTGAAATAACTGCAGTTCTTGAACATGGAATGTAGTGAATAATGCTGATATTTGTCAAAAGACAGTGAATCTGCTTTTTGTGTCACTGGGACATCCATTTTTTAACATTTGAAATTAACTAGTTATGTGTGTAGATATCTACATAAAAATATAATATATCTCAAGTATTCCAATTGCTTCAATGAAATGTGCCCAAAGGTATCACCCTCAACTTGAGACTAACACTTCAAAACAAATGCTCATTTAACTTGCTTTATAATATACTGATGTCCAAGACAGTTGCAAATTTAGACAGCACTGGTAACATCAGTAACAACAGCCTGTGCATGCTGGTCATCAACTTTCATTCATCAATTCTGTACTGGTACTTTGATGGGGAAAGAGACAAAGTGTTTGGGATTTTTGCAGAATTTCTGAAAAAATAGTCTAAAATACTTTCTTCCACTTCTTGATCAATATCCTATTTTACTGTAATATTGAAAACACAATATCTCAAAAATGAGCTTTCTAAGATGTACAAATAGTAATAGCAGGACAATGAAATAGTGAAAAGCCTTTCAGAAGATTTTCTGAGAAGTTACTGCTCTTAATTTGTGAAGTGATGGATGTTTCTTCTTTTCATAAGTGGTTGTTATTAATAACTGTGTTACTGAACATGTCCTCAGAACATAATCTGTTTCTGCAAAACAAGCTATTATTTCTGGACATATGCGAATATATCTTCCTTCTAGAGGATTCTCAGCTATCTGCAAAAAAGCAGTGAAACAAACAAAAAACCACTTCCACAGTTGAGTTCAGCTTGAAATATCAAATTAGTAATAGCTGCAGTGCTACTCTACTGTAGAGGCTTCCGGTAAGTAAACGCTATGTGACTTTGTTAAACATATATGGAAATGAAAGTATATCAGTCTCTAGAGACTGGAACAAGCACATGCTTTTGTTACAGTTTGTTTTGGGACATATAACAAAGTCAGACTTCTCTGCAACAAAGTTTTACATTTGGGAATTCAATGCCTACTACTATTTGATGCTGTTACTACTACTAGCCACAGCAATGCAATATATTACATTAACAAAGAGCATCCGAGAGCCACCACTACTACCTTAGAAACACATACCAAACCGCTTGTCCTTAAAATGGCACTACAGTCAGTTTTTGCAGAGCTAGCAACTTTTCCCAAGGCTTTTAAAACAGAAGAAGTTTCAGTTTTCTCCCATGTCACCCCACAAAGGACTACATAATATAACCTTATCCAGCAGCCTTCAAATTCTGGGTCAATCTAACAGCATCACCACAACAGTAATGACTACTACAGCTGTTGTGAGATACATGCAGCTGAAAGGAACAGGAAGAGACAGAAAGGTAATAGGAAAGGTTATAGTGTTATATTGGGGGAAGGAGAGAGGGAGAGGAGAAGCAAGGCAGAGCAGAGCAAAAGCAACTACAGTCATGAAACAGCCCTGAAGCTTACATTCAATATAAAAGAATGGGGTGGGAGATTTGTTTTTAAACAAATTTAAAAAATTGAAAAAAAGGGAAGCAAAAGCACTTGTAATGATACCACAACAGATAACCCACTACATTAAGAAGCTTTGCTGAAATATACCTAAATATCCGGAGGCAAAGATAGTGCAGGAGACATTGAAGAGGTAGATGAAGAGCAGAAGAAAGAGGGTACAGAAACAAAGGAACCAGTGTATTTATGGGAGAGCACTTGTTGACAAAATAATTTTCTGGAGTGGCTTATGTGAAGGTAAATAATGAAATTTGGACAGTAAATCATATTTTTCTTCTATGGCAACTCTGTTAACAATGAGTAATTTCAGCTGTCTTCCATGAGTTTGTTTTCCCTACAACAGATAAACCAAGAGATAATATCTGTGTACAAACTAGCCTGGGGATCTGCACTTTAAAATCAGCTGGGACTACAAGGATTGATGTCACAACGTGGCTTCACATTTACTTGTTAAGTCACAGTCCATTAAAAGGCAGAAAACATTCAATACAGCAGAACCCCAGTCTCTTGTGGCATCTCAAGTTAGGAGCCTTATGTTAGAAGCATCTCAAAACACACACGGGAAGTTAGGTAGCTAGATTTTCTGAAGTGCCAAGTACCCAGCAGTTTCCACTCAAAGCCTGCCAGATTTTTGAGAAGCAGGTGCTACTCAACTAGATTTGGCTTGCTGTTTTACAAATCAAACAATTCCTCTGGCACCCCTGCCCCCCAGTAATTAATGACAATGCTTCTCCATGCCTCCACTCCCTCTTCTGCATAAGGAAATTAAGATCTTTTCATACACATGTATAGCAAGTAACTATCACCCATGCATTCCTCTCTAAGAGAGGATATTTCACACTTCCACATCACCACAGTAAAAGCATCTTCCCCAACAATACTGGCACTAACTTGAAAAGACTGCTCTTAAAAAGGGGGCTAGGCTGGCATTACCATCCTCATTTTTTAGTTCACTCACGCTAATTAAAAAGCAAACAAAAACCTCAATGAAGCCACTGCAACTCCCCCACCACAATTTTTGAGTCAATTCAAAAGCAGCATTCCTCTTCTGCTGGTCAATGGGATTCAAGGAAGTTACCGCTTAAGGCCAGTCTTCCAGTTTTTCAACCTCCTGCACTAACGAGTCAGTGTGCTCAGGCAAAAGCACACTGCAAAAAGCAGTTCAGCCTCTAAACTTGATTCATACTTCAGGCTGGTTGACCCAACAAGACTGACAGAATAACTGTTGACAAATACTTGGAATGAAGTCTAACAAACCGGCCTCAAAAGAATGGTTGGTCATGCATAATCCAGCCAGAGAAATGCATGGATTTATTATGCAACAGGAATAATGGAAATATTGGCCTGCTTACCCTTCCTCCCCAACTTACTCAGTAACAGGTAACATTCCTGGCAGGATTAATAATTGGGAGTGAAGAAAGATTAGAAGGATTGAAGATTGATACACATTTCAATACAGAGAAAGACAGAAAGACAAGATGTGGTTCTGAATTGCCTCAGTCAAAAGAAGAAATTGGATTATTGAAAAATGCTGCAGCTGTTAGCTTATGCTTAAGGAGGCAGGAGCAGCAAGAAATTACTTTGCTCATTATATTTGAAAAAGAAAATGACATCACAGAATGGTGTCTTGTGAGAATTCCAATATGATTTGAATGAAGCATATTCTAAGAAACTATATCAGTCTTTCCTAGACACAGGGTATCATCCAAATGGCTCAAAGGAACTGCGAGAATTCTGGACATGAGTAAACATGCAGACTAGGTGTCTGTGAAACTACAGAAAGGAAGCAAGACGTCTATGAAATCTGCATTTCCAAAGCTGAATGTTAGTAAAATTTAGGATAGTATTTTGAATCTATGTGCCAAAGTCCTGAAAAAGTGCTTATTGGAACACATCCCTCCTTCAAGGGACATAGCTTAAAGTGCTTTTCCTATTAAGAGAGTACCATACAGTAAGCTGTAAATAAAGTTAAAAAACAAAACTAGAAAATAATCCATCCTATGGCCTTCAATGTGCTCTAGCAACTGTTGGTCCAAAAGAAAACATTAGAGTGGAAGAGTATTTTCTGTGGCAAAGATGAACCTGAAAGTTAAATTGTGCCATTAGCAAAAAGTCCGTTCATTACTTCTTCTTTCCTTCTTGATACTAGATCATTAATATAGGAAAGAATATTATCCTTTTCCTTCTTTTGAGGAAAATGGACAGTTGCCATGGTTAGAAGTTCCACCTGGAATGCAAGAACAAGATTTAGATGTAGTAAAGGAAACGGATCTCCTCCACTTGTGTTCACTTTTGCATCCAGCCTGCTGTAAACATCAGATTCTTAGACTTTATATGAGCTCTTATCTGCCTCCAAGCTACCTAACTTACTAGATTTTAAGTACCTCAAGTAATTTCATGCTGTAGAACAGGGTTCCTTAATTATTTGATACCTATAGCGATCTAATTTGACTATGTAACACATGCGCATTGTCTGGTAGCTTTTCTGAATGGATAGGCATTGCACATAGGAGGGTAACTACGGATCTAACGTACAGAAGACAGACAGTAAGCACTAAACAATTTGTGACAAGGACTCTTTAACACTCAGCCTGGGCTATCCCAGGAAACAGGATGTCAGCATTCAAGTTGTTCCAGGATATTTGTCCTTGGCATTCTCACTGCAGACAGCACTCTGTCCTGAGCGTTATGCACCACGTGGGCTTAGGGCATTTTCTGTGGAGACATGATTATTCATGGCGGTAAAAGCCAGAATTACACTCTTATGCTTCTTAGGCTTTATGCCTTAATTACAAAATAGCAGATTCTTTTCCTGCATAAAATCACAAATAAAAACAAAAACATGATTGCAAAGTACAGAGTATGTTTAAGAGAGCAGGAAGCATGTACAGGTTTTTCGGGATGCCATATTTCAAACTGTACATAAGCTTAGCCAATTTGAGGAAAAGATGACAGCATATAACTGTACTTCCAGAAAGAAAAAGCCCCCAAACTTAAAGAACAGAATCTCCAAATCTGTTAGAGATATTTTAAATATCATTATAAAGTACATTCGATAGCTTGTTAGAAGTCTAAATATAGAAACTAAAAAATGAAAGATCTCTCAGGGTATATATTCAGTATTTCAAACTACAGTAACTAAACATCACGCAGGTGTACTTCCTAGCATTTCTTTGTGGGCCTCCTGCTTTCCTTCCCCATTACACTGCAGGATGGCTTATCCACAAAGGAGGACAAACAAGTTTAAGTGTCCAATTTAGACACCAACCAATATTCCTGACACACTTTCCAATCCTACGTTTTGCTTACTATTCTCTTCATACAGTCAGGTGTAATAAAAGTTGGCTTCCATGACAGCAATATTCTTATTGACGGTCTTTGATTCCTAGCTTTCCTCTGTTCTACAGTTTCCATTGGCACAAAGCCTCAGCGACTTTGTTCCTCATGTTCCACTTTACTGTGAAAAGTGACAGCTGAAGTCATGCTGTGGACTTCTGCATTGATATCGTTCAATAGGATCAGCTGTGTTCTACTTCAAAATGCAAACAAAATGTTTCAGGAAAAACACAAAACCATTTTTGAAGACCTATGTAAGAAGCTGAATCAGTCACATAATCCTGCTGCACCCCAGTGATTTGACCCAAGTTTAACGATAAAGGAAGTGGAGGACAATCAGATACAAACACAGAGGGTGCAAGAGACAGCAGTAATGAAATGTAAGTATTTGTATAAATGGGCATCTCAAATGGAGTAACAGAAAAGCACAGTTTTGCACCTGTGTTACTTCAGAGTCATTCTACAGGATTAATGCAATGATCAGAACTCGGGAGTTGCGGGTAGAAGTTAAGCTAAACTGAAAACCAAGAATCCTTCATTAAACAAAATGTTAAAATCCAACATCTTATGTGAATTTTTTTCCTTTGTGCTAAAGTGAACAGAGCATTTAAATTTCAATTAAATAAGTTAACTAGAACTTCTCTTTTTGCTATTGCTCCAACTTCATGAATCAATTATTAAATTGAAAATTAGAGTCATACAGAATTGATCAAAGTGTGGTGGATGAAGTCTAAACACTTCCTTACATAGGAAACTAAAATCCATTAAAATCTCACTCAGAAAAGACAGCCCACAAACCAAATTTTAAAACCATATACTACAAAAGTAAGGTAACAAAAAAGACATATTTCAGATTTTGAAGCTATGCAGGCTTTTCTGAGTAGTCTGCTAATATTTTTAGACTAAGACTTCTGGCTGCACGAGTGTACTGCAGCAGTGTTGCAGAAGGTTCTAGTGCTAGATGTGAATGGAGGAAGGGTTTCCTTGACAAACTCAAGTCGTTTACTGGTGTAAAAGCATTTATCTAAAATTCCCTACCATTTTGACACTACCTCCAGAAGAAAGACTTTTTTTCCCCACCTTCTCCCCCACCCCAGTATTCTAGACCTTTAGTGAATTAAGTGATAAGTAACAATACTAGAATAGAAAAGTTAAGGAAACCACATTTTTGTCTTTTTTTCAGATTGTCCTGGGTTTGCTCTAAGCAGTTGGAAAGTGTATGTTTCAGAGTATCATGAGACCAGATGAGGAATATACTAACTATGGTGAAGAGTCACAAGCCTTAATGCCTTCTCCTTCACATGACTGGAAGTACATCCACCCACCATGTGGTCAAAGTCATGCGACAAGAAACACTGGCTCTGTGAATGAAGATGCAGGTCCAGCCACACAATTGCAGGGGGACAGGGGCGGGAAAAGTTGCAGGGTTCTAGGTAACAAGGCAGCAGGGAATGGCCCTGGTGGACTGTCCTGCATCACTGTCTTATAAACTGCTAGTTTGAACCTCAGAACACTGAAGATAAATGAAGAAAGATATTAGGACTTCAAGAATGGGGTTTTTTTTAGGCTGCAGTAGGAGACACTGTAGGATGTTTATGGAGATTTTACATTCACTGATTTCATAGCTGCCAGTGAGGCAAGTCAGGAAGGCTGCACTTCCTGACCCGTGATTGAAGTTTCCTGCACGCACTCCTGGAGCACGTACAGAAAGGGCAGCCAACAGGTTGGGAACACCCATTGCACTTCAGTTGCTTCTGGCACATGAATGAAATACACATATTTTTGCACTGTGGAGTTCTCTTTGCTCCCTGTGGCCCCCTGCTCCAGGGGGCATCACCACTGACAGACACCAGTGCTCAAGTAGAAGTCCTGTCTCATCCCCACTTGGTCTTCCTGCATCAGCTCTCATCCATGCCCATGCCCTCCTCCTGCTGCTTGCAGTACAGCCCTTATTCTCCTCCAGTTGCAAATATTCCTCCTGTTTTCCTCTCAGTTGTCTTCTTGACAGGCATCACCATCTTTTACCTGCCCTTATCACCCCTACATCTGCTACTCAACTGCCTACCTTCTTTTCCCTCTCTTTCACCCACCTCCACAGCATGGGTTTTTGGTTGTGGGGTTTTATTGGGTTGGTAGGGTTTTTATTTATTTTAAAATTACCTGATTGGGTTACCATTTCCTTCTTCTCTTCTCTTCTCATTCCTGACAGAGTCTCAAGGACAGAGATTCCCCATGCCCAGACCCCATTCTCATTCTGCAATGAAATATTTTTTTCACAGCATGGATATATAAATATCTGGGGATACTCCTGAGGCATAGCAGCAAGAAGCAGGCCAGAGGAGGAACCGCAGGGCCAGCAAAGTAGGCTGCAGCTCCTCACCCCACTTTGGGATGCCACTTACACTTCCAGTCTCACATGCTACTAATAAAACCACATACTCCTTGTCACATACTTCTCCAGGGTAAATTCATGTGCAGACTCTTCCTTCACCAGGCTTTCCGGCAGAAAGATTTTACAAGTAATAGTGAAATCAGAGCTGAAAAAACAGGTGTGTTCATAGAAAGTAAGTGCACAGCATGAAGGATAAGCCCAAACATGTCCAGTATCGTCAGTCATACCGACAACACTTCAGAGTTGTCAAAAGAACATGGGGGAAGGGAGAGAGAAGGAAGGAAACAGAAAATGTAATGTTAGCTATTTACCAGTATTTAAATGAAATTCAGCATACTTGGAGTATTTTTAGGGTAAAGCATCAACTCTGACTGCTACTTGAATTACATACTTCATGAATGGTGCTCAGAATCACAAAGAATAAGGTGAAATGGAAATACATTTATTACATAGGACCTGAGAAATGAAACAGTGTTTTACAGGCTTTGCGCTCAATGTGGAGAATCATGCAATGTGTTCCACAAGTTACACTTCTTTCTGAGGAAGCAGCATGTGCAAGAGATTTTTATGCACATTTCCTAAAGTACTGTACCTAACGGAATCCTCCTCCACAGTTCATTTGGATTTTTAGACAGTAAAATATGAAACAGTAAAGGAGAACATTAAAGTAGAATTTACAAGCTTCTAAAATTAAAGTTGCTGTACAGAACTGAGCTCATAAGAAACCAGCAGTAGTTTCAGGGTTTAACTGTTCAGTCAGTACTCCATGTAACGCACAGTTATTAACCCTACATAAATGAGCTGCGATCATATTACTTACTAAATTCAAATAAGAATAGATCTATCCAAGAATTTTGCTGGAGGCAAATTCAGCTGATTAAAAACACTGGTCGTTCATCTACATTATTTAACAACACATTGGCAGGTGTACTTGATGGGATTAGAAAGTAGTAAAGTCAAGCTGGATGGCTCATTCAAAGCTGAGCAAATCAGGATAAGCAGTAGCATATGATACTCAATTGCAAGTAAAATTATTAAACCCATGAAAGAACACCAAAGGAGTTTTGTCATCTTATTGAAAAATTAGGTATTGGAGATCTATTTAGAAGCCTTACTTTGAACAAAGGAAAGGAATGTAAAATTGACAAAGTAATTAGCAATTCCATCAAGAATATACTTTGGTACAAAAATTAGGGAAGAAAATCTAGATAACGTATGTGTGGTAGCACCAGAGTCTGTTGGAGCAACAAGTCAATTTAATGCTGTCAAAAATAATTCATTAAATTAATTGAGGGCCACAAAGTACCTGGACCTCCTGTCAAAGTTAGTCTGAACTAGATATGAATATTAATCAATCTGTTTTTATTATGAGCTCAAAGGACATTTACATCTCATAATTCTGCTGAACTTCTTATCAGGGGCTCATCGCCAGGGAGGCACTTGAAATGCTGCTTAGAATTCATGAGAAGAGCCATGAACCCAGATCCAATCTCCTTAAGGTTAAAAACCCTATCGTGTTTTGTTGGTTTTGGTGCCACAATGAATATTCGTAGATCTGTCATCTACGTTTACCTCAACATTTAAAGCGAAAAGTAAACAGACAGTATTGCCTACCTGAATTTCACACCTTCGGTTACTCTAGTCCTTTCTTTAAGCAGCAAGTTATTCACTGAAGAGATGCCCAGTTCTAGAGAGCAAGGAAGGAAGGAAAAATGGTGTTAAGTAACTATCTATTGCAGCTCCTAATGCAAATTATTTATAACGAAGAGCAATGTAACTTCATGTTAGCAGGAAGAAAAGAAAACGGCTACCAAGAGGGAGAGTCTGGCATTTCTCCAACTCTGCAGAGCACCACAGATGTCAGAACGGCTGAGCTACTGCAGTTCATGAATGAATTCAAGGATTAGAGGCTGCCTTCTTCACTGCAGTGTTGGAAGAAACCTTCACTGACTTGTGCACAGCCAGGTGCTCTTTATACTTATCCTAATATGTGTACACACTGTTTAAAATATATATGTATATATATATAAATTATATATATGTATGACATAGTTAAAGGAAGTAGATAAGAAGCATGGGATCAAAAGCAGCAACTACTTAGTTTGGGCTGCTCCCTTTGCTAGGGTCAAACCTTAATATTCACAGTGTCTGGTGGAAAGGCCCTGAACCAGATGTATATTCCAACACTTCTACGTGCAAGATTAGTTTGATAACCCATCCTGCTGATCAGCCTTCAGATCACCGGCAAGAGCAGGTAGTTCAGGAAATAACTGGTTTGTACTAAGTGCCCAACAAAAATGCGTAACTAAGCAGTTAAGTCTCATAACATCTGTGAGGTTTAGCAAACAAGTTCGTTACTGAATTATTGTCCATGACATTTGCTAACCAGTTCAGCAGTTCTCAGTAAAAGGAAGGATGGATTACAAATACTGCAGGCAATAACAGAAAGGAAACACATTTATAAGAGCTGGCTCTGAGCGACAAGAAGAATCACTGCTCTAGAATCTGCTGTTGAAATAGCAGTGGATTATTTACTGGTGTTAAACCTGTACTCAAAACCAATCCAAAACAAAATAAAACCAAACCAACCCAAACCCAAAAAACCACAACACCCCTGTATTCAGAGAGCATCCACCTGTAATAACAAACTGTCAAGTCAGCATTCATATACCAGAAACAGGCTTCAAAACAGACAGAAGCTGTAAGGAAAGCTGGTAACTTCAAACAATCCAGTTCACTCTTCAAATGTTCATGAAAAATAAGGTAAAAGTAGTACTAAATTACATTTTATGCATCTCCTTTGTAAGGTAGGGCAATGTTTTGTAGATTTTATTTTAAAAATCAAAAATCTCTCTTTACACTTGAGCTCCCTGGTGTTTTATCTTTCACACTACATGGCAAGATGCTTGCCAACTTTCAGTGGGGGCTTGTTTGTCATTTCAGCCCTTCCTTGCTCACATACTAGGGAACCGAGTCTTCTGTTTTTTTCTCAGACTGACATAAGCCAGATTTAAAAAGTAAAATTAAGGTGTTTTTTTTTTATCTTTACCCCTGTAGTTTTCAGAAAAGACTGTCAGAAAATTTATGCACTAGAAACAAAGAGCTGAGGCAGATGAGAACAGGTAAAATAGACTAAAAATGAAGAAAAATGGTAAATCAAGATAAGAATGCTGGGGGGGGAAAGAGGGAAGGGGGAAACTTGTCTGGACAGCATTACATGTCAAGAGACAGAAAGCTTTGATCACCTTTTTTGTTAGGATAGAAATCTGGGTGGTCAAAACCAAAATAATTCACAACAGTGCATTACTAAGAGGAACAGCATTAGTAACTGGCTATAACTGCCTTTGTGAAAATAACATTTGATGATTACATAGCCCTGACAGTAACACAAGGAGAGTGTGGGAAGAATGAGATTTGAGTCTCCTTCCTTTGGCTAAGGAGTAAGACAACAGCTTTTTAGTCTTTGTTTATCTTTAGTTACCCCAGAATAATGAAGAGGACACAAAAGTAAACTTTAATTGACGGAACAATAAGCTTGACAGACTATGTAAGAGATGTAGAGTTACTGGGTGAAGGGCTAGAGAACTCCAGGTCCCAAAAATGGGAGGGACATCTAGCTGGAGCAAAGCAGGAGGCTATCAACACAGCGGCAGAGGTACACAGGGAAAACTTCAATATCATAATGTTTGATCTCCACATAAACTATACTCAGAATACCTATAATCAAAGTTCTGATGTTTTTTCTTTCCCCTGGTAAAATAATCATATCACAGTAAGCTGTTCCTCAGACAAAACAGCTGAACAACCAGCTTACAACACATGATACTGCACTGGTTGCCTAACAAGTTCAGTAACAAAGCATATAAAATCCTTATAAGCCAGCAAGCCAAACATGTGTTTTTAGAGTAGGTGTCAATTTTGTAATGGAATTGTCACTGAAAGTTGGCTACCTTCTAGTTAAAGACTCTGTGGACAACATCTGATACATAGACAGGAGAAGCAACTAATTTAACTGCAGTTAAACATGGACCTCCTCATTCAAATGCAATGCAACTGAAACCAAAGTGGAGAAAGATTTGTATTAGTAAATTTCACTGAGAGGAAACTGAGATATTCTGCATTATGAGATGTTAGCACAGAGTACACATTAATAGCACACATAACATCCTAAAACATGTAGAGACTGCAATTCTGCATAAGACATTTCAATATGTAACAATATTTATAAAAATGAGGTAACAGTAGACATAAGAATATGTATATTTACGACTTCTAAGCCAAATGTCTTCCTCTACCCCTCTCCTTAAAGGAAAACAGACTAAGTAGAAAATAAATGAATTGCACTTGCCTAAACTGTAGCATTAGAAATCTAGGGCCATGCTGTTAAGAGCATCAGGACAGAACAATGAAAGCCATCCTTGTAAAATGCAAATAACATTTTAAGAAGTCAGTCACAAATGAGATCTGGTCAGTAGTTGTAAGTCGTCATATATCAGCTATTAGAGTCCCAGATGAACGAAGCCTGCAGACTAAACCCATGCTCTAACGGACAATTTAATTCACAAAACCACTTCTATAAATGGTAGACTTCTAGCTTGAAAGGCTATTAAATGAACTGGCATAGAGTACCAGCCAGCTGAGTGGAAAGAACGGTTGTTTGCAGGTACTGCCAAGGCATACTGCTAATCAAGCTGTAATCCCTTTCTATGAAGTTTGGACAGCTTATTGCAGACTTGCTCACATCACTCATTCATTAAGAATGCCAGTTATAAATAGTAATTGTTTAAGTGTCAGCATTTGCATGAGAATTTGAAGCTTTACGCTTGTCTGAAACCTTGTTTTCAGAGCTAACAATTCGGTATACTTTCTCTATTTCTAAATAATAATTACATTACTGATTTAACCAGTTAGAAGAAAATGCTAATATTGCAACATTAGCAGGCAATTTCATCATTATCCTGACATCATCTGCCCACATGATTTCTTATTTTACTTAGTCCATCACAGCTTAAAAGTCATATTAGCCTTTGAGAAGTTCGGTATAAAACTTTTGTATGAAAACAAAGATGACAAAGTACAAATCAATATGATAAATGACATACAGATTACCTTAGAAAGGTGAAACATATCTATCAGTACAGTGCTTCTACTGAAGAGATACACACTCTTTTAGAGAACCTAAATGTCAAAGAAGTCTATTTTGATGGGGCAGCTACAAAAGTGTCATGAGCATTAACAGACTTGAGAAAATTACTGCTATTATTACTAAGCGTGTGAAATTCAGAGAGAAAATCATTAGTGCAGCTCCATAACATTTTCTAAGTTGTTTTCTAATTACACAGAATAGGTTGAAATTTGATAAAGAAATTGAAGACGCTATACCTGTGAAGTTGTAAGCTTTAAAAATGCATTTGTGTCTTGGGGAAAAGTATTTTCTAAGCTAAAGAGGCCACGAATTGACAATAGACAAAGAGTTAAATAGCCTGCAAACAGTCAGTCCTTTCCATTGCAAAAAAAAATTCAGGCATTGAACTTCAGCAGTTTCATCAGTTTATCCATAAGAAAATGATAATCTAAACACTATAGTGGGTTTCATTATCTTCATTAGAACACCTGACTTACTCACCCTTTTGCAAGCCATTAAAAGAAGAAATGGAAAAAATACCAAGAATTAGTTTTGCACCCGCTAAGTAATTTTCGTATCTCTATAGACATATATAGTATATACACACAGATTTACAATGAACCCTCCATTTCAGTCGATGGCAAGGTCATATACATACCGAAAATTACAGATAGCCAGTAGAGCATATTTTAGCATTTCATTTAGTAGAACCATAATTAATGTGAATGGAGTTAATAAATGTCAATGAGTTCAGAGCTGTGCATATTTGGAAGCAAAAGAGCCATAAGGTATGTAACATTAAATGTAAGTTGAGGCACAAAGAATCATGAAAGCTCATTTTAGTTTCTCCCATTCCTATCAGAGGGATGTAACTCTCAAAATTAGAGTCCTTTAGAGGACAACGTAGAGATGGAGTTTACACTTAGATACATCTGAAGGAGGAAGGTATCTCCATTCACCAACTTGCCTATAAAAGGACTAGTGACCATACTTGAACTTCTCTCTGAATACCTTCTCCCTACCTCTAACATTGTTTTTGAGAGATCCTTAGAAGACACCAAGATTAGGACATTTCAATTTTATAATGTTTACATTTAGCTCCCTTGGCCTCCAGAAATCTCCCCAAGAAAAAAAGCAAATAATCCTCTTGAAACTACTAGGAGTCAGACACATAGAAAGCTGACCTCCAGGTCACATATCTGTGGTGGCATCAAGCTTTCCTATTTCTTCTCCATTCTAATGAAATTCTTTGGCTCATCAGTGACACAGGTGTGTCTAATTGGATGACGAATGGACAACACTGTATGAAGACACTAAGGAGAAGACTGAAAGATACCTAGGTCAGAGGCTGTGAGTGCAGAAATTCAGCTATGTAAGGTGTGTAATCTTATATTTCATTCCAATTAGACACACTGGATTTTTAGTATGGAGAAACTCTGTATGTATTACAATGTTTGAGAGCCTAAGCCTTTCATAAAGAGAAGAAAGAATTATCTGTTTTATTATCTGCTAATACTTCTTTCTCAGATTATTTCACTGCCATACAACCTAAATCTAACTGTGATCTCTTTCGCTGTATATAAAGGCTTTCCTTATTCATAAGGAAATGGCTGAAAGAGGCTAATACCATCAGGGGTTTTGGTGGGAAGAAAGGTGCATTTAATAGTATGCTTTTCAGAAGCAGGTACTGTGTTTTCATATGTGCCAACATAGACTTCGAGAACCTGACATGACTAACTTAACTGATTTATCAGGTAAAGGATGTCATTTACTTAAATTTTTGCTTGAAAATCTAGTACGAATAATCCCTTAGCTTTAAATCACACAGGTGACAATCAACCTGTGTGCTACTACAAATCCTGTAGGATTAGACAGGTTAGACTCCTACTCCTGCAGGAGTAGACAGGTTGAGGTAATCAATAGAACAAAAAAACGCACCTCAAACTACAATAGATCATTGTCTGAAGTCCTATTGACCCTGAAGTTTTGTCTTCTAAAGAGCTAGAAAGAGAGGTATCCTGTTGGTAGACATTAAACATTTCCTTCAACAAGCCAAGGACCTAGCAAGTCACTAGCTATACAAACAGCTCCACTGCCTACATAGTGGAGTTCAGCCTTCACAAAAACAGCCTTGAAAAAAAGTAACTTGTTTTCCTAAGGCAAAGACTTTCAAAGTTATCACTTCCCACACTTACCCTCTCAAAAGGAGGCCTGGGTTTTTGAAGAAAAAATACCATAGTAACAAGCATTATTACTATGACAGACTGCATGTAGCAAGTGAATAGCGTTGTAAAAACAAAATACACCAAGTGACGTGAATGTACACATGGGTGTCTCAGACCTACAGCCGACTGTCTAAGTTCAGGACAGCCTGACTGAGTGTTCGTGTCACCCCAGGCTGATTACTCCGCTCTGCCAGTGGCACAGGCAGCTCTCATGAGCTTCCCCTGACACATCTGAGCTCTGATGCAGCGAGAGCATTTCAACTCCACATCCCTCTTGGTGGTTTTCCTATACCGTTTATCTATGCAATGGGAGAGTGAAGAAGCCCATTCTAACACAAAAGTCATTATAACTTGGTCTGCATTTTGAACCAGTATCAATGCCTTCGTAATTCTCAATAGCAGTGGGCCAGTATTTTTAAACTAATAAGTTACTGCAGTTCATTAAAATTTAAGACTATCAATATAGTAATGGGGAAAATAAATCATCCTTTATCCAAGTCTCCCATTTTTTTCAGTTTATTTAGACTACAGCAGTAAAGAGCCAAGAAACATCAGGTTTAACTTCTCCTGTCCCCCACACGAAGCGATAGCCAGTCTTCCTATATATTCATAGGAATTTATAAGTTTATCTGTCTTTAGCACTGACTAAATAGGGGTAATTATTAGGAATCAGTTTTAGCACTCCAAAACAGAACACAGTTCCTTTTAAAAAAATCTTTTTTTAAAAATTATTACTTTTATTTATACTAGCATTGACTACACTTCAGAACTAATTCTGTGTCTAAGGCAACAACTGCATGTACCAAAGCATCCAGACAGGGTTACCCAAGACCAAGAACCTTAAACATCCACAATGATTTGGCAGAAATCACGAGGACATCAGCTATCAGTAGTAACTGTCCTTGGTATGTAGCCCTAGTTGTAAAACACTGACTTTTAAGCCTATACGTAAGTTCTCAGAAGGGCAACAAAGAAGTTTTGTAGTTTCTTTGCTAGATTACAGAATTCTTATATGCCATTTTCTGAACAGAAAGAAGACTTAATGATTACATATACATCTGAGTATTTTAGTGGATTAGTTTCAGAATCAAAAAAACTCCACCCCTGATTAAAAATCAGACTGTAAGCAGTATCAGCTGTATCATATTACTTTGGTTTTAATTAAGCAAAGAACATATCTACATCAAAAGACAAGCAGTGCTAGTGGCACTGAGCATACACTGTATTAACAGATTCTGTTAATGCAGATTCCAACTTTAGCCTTCCTCCCACACACACATTACCATGGTGATTTGCAAAATTGGCTGCCTGAGATTTTGGAACAGTACAGCATTTGAAATGCCCTCAGCATCTTTGAATAGATGCAAACACAAATTAAGTTACATTTAAAGCGACGAGAAGCCACAAATAGTTTCATAAAGCTGTCTTTACAAAAGAACACTGACAAAAATATCTTAATATGACCTCAACCAGTGGAAACAAAGCAACAAAGGTTTCACATTAATGCTTTCTGTCCCTGAAAGAGAGGGAACCAAGTCTAAGGATTCTAGAAAAGAAATAGCATACATTCAGTATAAAAAGCATAATCTAGAATTGCCCGTTACCTCTGTCAACATTCGAGTAGCTATCGCTAGAAGCGGCACTTTCAGAATAACATATGTTCTTCAAAGGAATTCTTAATTTATATACTATTTCACTAAAATGCACATTTGTTTGGACTATAACAGGTCTATGCTTGTTGGGAGTTTCCCCACAAGTAGGATCACTCTTGATGCAGTTTCCTTTTATTACTTATAATTTTCAACAGAAATTTGAAAAAAAAAATCACGTTAAGAAATGAGGATCATCCTACTGTGAACACATAGATATCCTGACAACATAGAGGGCACAGGACTGGGAGCCACTGTGACAATTCTTGGTTCTTTGTGCTTCAGCCAAACAATAGGTTAAACGAACAAATCCACCACAAACTCCGGTATCTGTATTGTCCTGTATTTAGTGATAATGCCTCATACTTTAGTTTGTAAGCACCTTGGGATACAACTAAACACAATTACGATTCTAATGAAGAAACACAAGGGGCAAGACTTCACCATAAATGCTGCCTGCAGGTAATGACCAATATTACCCTTGCAAATGCATTCTCGCAGCGATGCAGTTGACTTTCTTCACAGACACAACTGTAATAAATATAGGATCTCAATTAAAGGTTCACCACTAACTTCATTGTAGCCAGCGTTTGGCTTGACACACTTAAAACTAAAAGGCATCCCTTACCAATCCTACTGACTTCCCAGGAAAGGCCTGTGGTAAGTGGAAGCACCACTTAACAATCACACGTGGGTGAAGAAGAGGCACCAGCACAGGGATTTACAGACTCTCCTTTAGAGCCCTCACAGGAAGCTTGGCAATGGTGGGCCCTGAGAGGTGGTTCATGTGGAAAAACTGGATTAGAGTCAATCACATGTTTCACAACAGAGTGGCTGCACTGACATACTGCCCCATCAAATCCACTTCAGTACAGTCTTAAGTCCAACTAACATTTTTCAAGAGCATCACAACGCTTTACCCATTACCAGACAGCTTAGGAGAAAACAAATTACAATTGTGTCAAGTAACAGAGCTCGACACACCCAGATTTATCTTTCACTGCTAAGGAAGTCACTATTTCAACAATGAAATAAAAAGACTTGATTACACAGCAAACCCTGGCTGTACCAGTGACATGATCAGTGACATGCTACAACTGTGAGCAGATCACCTATGTAAGATGAATTTTTGATAGGACAAAAAAAAAAGAAAAAAAAAAAAAGTAATGCATCATAGCTACTGACTTAAATCTTCCATTAGCTCCACAAATTATTCCTCCCAAATGCTTGAAGACAGTAAATGAGCACAGAGTGCATGAAATATCGAAACTAAAGCAATTATTTGAAGAGCATTCCCTGCTCCCTCCTCCCTCCCCTTAAAAATTAGAGGTTGCTTAAACCAGGTATTTCTAAACCTTTCTTTCAGTCCACCATAGATTGACTTCTTGGGTATGTCACCACAAATAAAAAAAATGGTGAATTCCTGCTTCTGCAATAATTACACATACTTTTGGCCAGAGAAAACAGTTTCTATTGTATCTAGAAATCTGTTTATACAGTTCAGGTGAACAGGACTACTCTTAACTTCACACTACTTACTTACATCAGCTTTAATTTATTTTTATTACCTCAAGGCAGAACAAGCCTTATAAAACTCGGCTTATTAGAAAAGGACTTCAGTACAGAAAATCAGGGCAAGATACCATTCACTTGAAGTGTTAAGAGGGGAAATAGGTAGTTGAGCTCAAACAAAAAATTGTTCATAGGAAGCTTTAAAGGAGTAGGTGGAATTCCTTTAGTAAACGGTTTTTGATGGGAATAGCTGCATCACACTGGGCAAATTAAGAGATGTTATCAGTCAGCACAGGAGTCATTGAACATAAGCCATAAGATAAAAGCAACCAATAAATGTAACAAAGAACTTTCTGCATGTAATATTTCAGTACTTACTAGTATGACTGTTTTGATGAGGAAGCCAACTGCAATTTATGAAAGTCCTATTTTTGCACAAGATTTAAACAGTGTCCAAATTCAGTGGGTCAGTGCAAGAAAGATGACAGAACATCCCCTTCCAAAAAGAAAGTGAGGGAAAAGTATATCAAGCCTCCACAAAGATAAGCCTGTACTTCATGACTGAAAAGGCACCAAGTTTAAAACAGAAATCACCAACTCCATTCAAAAGACAGACACACTGTGGTGGGTTGACCCTGACTGGATGCCAGGTGCCCACCAAAGCAGTTTTATCATTCCCCCCTCCTCAGCTGGGCAGGGGAGAGAAAATATAACAAAGAGCTCATGGGTCGAAATAAGGACAGGAAAGATCACTCACCAATTACCGTCATGGGCAAAATAGACTCAACTTGGGGAAAATTAATTCAATTTATCAACAATCAACCAGAGTAGGGTAACGAGAAATAAAACCAAATCTCAAAACAACCCTCTCTTCTTCACCAGGCACGACTTCACTCCTGGATTCTCCACCTACCCCACCAGCAGTGCCGGAGGACGGGGAATGGGGGTTACAGTCAGTTCATCACATGTTGGCTCTGCAGCTTCATCCTCTTCAGGGGCAGGACGACTCCTCACACTCTTCCCCTGCTCCAGCATGGGGTCCCTCCTATGGGAGACAGTTCTCCACGAACTTCTCCAGCGTGGGTCCTTCCCACAGGCTGCAGTTCTTCACGAACTGCTCCAGCATGGGTCCCTTCCATGGCGTGCAGTCCTTCAGGCACAGACTGCTCCAGCGTGGGTTCCTCACGGGGTCACAAGTCCTGACAGAAAACCTGCTCCAGCGTGGGCTCCTCTCACCACAAGTCCTGCCAGGAACCTGCTCCAGCATGGGCTTCCCACAGGGTCACAGCCTCCTTTGGGCATCCACGTGCTCTGGCATGGGGTCCTCCACAGGCTGCAGGATACAGGTGGATATCTGCTCCACTGTGGACCTCCATGGACTGCAGGGGGACATCCTGTCTCACCATGGTCTTCACCACGGGCTGCAGGGGAATCTCTGCTCCGGCGTCTAGAGCACCTCCTCCTCCTCCTTCTTCACTGACCTCACTGTCTGCAGGGTTGTTTCTCTTACATGTTCCCACTCCTCTCTCCGGCTGCTGTTTCTGTGCTCCCTGCAACGTTTTTTTCTTCTTAAATCTGTTATCACAGAGGTGCTACCACTATCACTGATGGGCTCAGCCTTGGCCGGCAGCGAGTCCATCTTGGAGCCGGCTGGCATTGGCTCTGTTGGACACAGGAGAAGCTTCTAGCAGCTTCTCACAGAAGCCACCCCTGTAACCCCTCCCCCTGCCCCACTACCAAAACCTTGCCACACAAAGCCAATACACACATTTTTCCTATGCGGACAATTGGGATTTTGACTGGGAAGCCTTTGGTGACAACACACTTTCTATTCTGTGGAAAGAACGTTTTCCTATGAAAACATTTCTGAACTCTGTGCAGTAACTGATAAAGTTCAAGACATGTACAGTCAGAAAAAAACATGTTGAGTTGTACAGTAATTTGTAAAAAAAAGCGCAAGACCCCAAAATACCCAGCAAACAATAAAGCAGTCTGTAATTCGTTATTTGGTTCATGCATTGTTTTGCCCTTGCGCTGTGATTTACGTACTGATAAAACAAATAGCTCTCTGTTTTAGCCTAAATAGTTAGAGATACTTACAATATTTTATCCTTGCTTGCCTGAAATGCAACTGTAAGTACTGTAACAGTTTTGCTGTGAAAAATTACTGGAGTGGTCATCACCATGTGTAATCTCCCAGCATTAGGAGCCCCTTATTGTTTAGGTGAAAGTTTCTCCTTTACTATGCTGAAGATGAATTGCCATTTCTCCTCCACCACCTCTCCCCCAGTGTAGAGGCAATGGTTTATACAGTGCAAACAAACCTCATCATGACACCTCTACTAAAATTTGTGTGTGGTGTGGAGAGGATTCAAACTCTGTCCAGTGAAGGACTGAGCTGACAGTTTTCTAATAACCACAGTATCAGACCAAGTGCTCACTCAGGTAACTGCAATCCAGTAGACCTTTGACATTAATAGATGTTGACCTATACTGTGATCAATACTTTCAACATCAGCCAAATAAGCAAGCCATCCACTGAACACAATGCACAGAGATCCATTTCAGTTGTTTGTTGAATATGCCTTAACCATAACTTTGAAGCAAGCTGAACAGTTCCTAGCTCTTCAGGCAATGCAACTGTCAGCAGCTTGCTTTCTCCGGTGTACCACTCTGACGCACTGCTGCACATGCAGAGAGAAGGTATCAGTTCTCCCTCTGACATCTCATGATAAATATTACCAATCTGATTGGACAGAAAGCTAACTAAATCAGAGGAGGAAGTTAAAATAGTATAGTCATGTTTCCAGGAAGAAGCCTGCAAAACCTGCTGACAATCACATTGACACCTTATGTCTTCCTCTTTACACCTCCCTCCTAAACCCTTCTGTTAATGTTACGCTGGCAAAGAAGATGGAAGAGTGCTCTCAATTAGGTCTGCACTCCCTTCAGTGTGCCTTCATTACAGGCAAGAGAGCTCCTCTTCGTCTTGAAGTTGAGGAGAAGCAATCAAGAGAAACTTCTGGTCTTCTTGGGACAATAATTACCCTTGGACTAGTAGTTTCATCTCGCACATCCACTTATAACCACACACAAAAAACTGAACTAGAAAGAGACCAAAGGGGTCCTCAGACAGTTAGCCAGCTATGTAACAGGCACTGAGAACAGACCTTCTCAATAGGACACTCACCAGCCTAACTTTCCTACAGTCTCTTTGTTAGTAACAGCCAGCTTTCCCACCGCTAAACTTCCTCTTCAATCTGCTCTTTACATGAAGCCCCTGCTTCAGCATGTTCAGTGCAGCTGTTTGATTGCTCTCTTACCCGCCTTCGTTTCAGGTTGCTTGTTCCTTGAATTTGTCATTATTTCTTGACATCATCACTAATCATGCAATAAAACAAGAGACACTAATCATGCAAGACAGACTTGCTTCATCAAAATATCCTGAAACTTTTAAGTGACTATGAATACTCAAAAGCCTTCAGATTTACTGAGATTTTTTTAAACAATAAGGAATCCAACCCACCCATCTCAGGATCAGCATCCTTCAGGGAAGCATTCCTCCTCCCCCTCACCCCTTTATTTTCCCCCCAGGCTTGGCTACAGAAAGGAACACCATGTCCCTGCTTTTCTAATACACCTCCATTTAGTCTACTAAAAAAATTGTTCTTGAAAAAAACCTAATCATTTAGTTGTGCAATCATCATCATGTACGCTTAGTTTCAGTACTTCTAATGCAACAGTATTACAGCAAGACAGCTATGATATTAAAAAAACTCCTTCATGTTAACCCTGCTAAGTATACCGTAAGAACTGATAAAATTACATTAGAAAACAGACATGTGTGTACCAGCTACATTTGTGGAGTAAACAGCAGACAATTCCCTACAATCCTTCAGCATATATAAGAAAGCATTTCTCTGATTTTTAAGGTATCAAAACAGTGACTAACACTTTCACAACATTGCCAGTTCTTTTAAAACTCAGTCATTTGCTTTACAGGCCAATATTGAGATTAGGATGCACAAGACGACTAGTATTAAACAGATACAGTAGTTACTAGCAAACACATTTTAATGAATACGACACAGTAAGGTACAACAAGGCTCTATGAAGGGCCACACAAGTCTTCACCCTTTTTCTCTATCTGAGTGCACAGAGGTATATACAGTGAGAAACAGATACCCAGAGGTAAGGTGGCGACCAAAGATAACTGTGTTATTCAGATGCATGTTTATGTAAGGCAACAATCTTTGATATTAGCTAGAACCATATCTAGTAAAAACATGTGTTGCAGTAATGAATTTGATGATAAATTGCTGTTCAGTTCCTGGACTCAGGTTGTCAAGTGTAATCAAGAGTTGTAACTAAGTTGCTGAAAGCTAACTGAATAATGTATCACTTCAAAGTAAGTGAAAGTTAGTCATATTTTAATTACATACAAGTACTTAGTGACACTGACCAGAACTCAGAGGGTTTCTGCACATAGAGATAACACAAATCGTGACAGAGTTTGCTAAACAGACTGGGAAGGGACCTTCTTTAGCACCGTGGTATGCTAAGCTTACATATAATTTGCCACTCCACAACAAGCTAAGTTCACCAAAAAAGACAAACAAAAAAAACACCTGCAAGAGAGGTACATCCAGGAAGTACTGTAACTTTTTTTTTTTTTTTTTAACAGTATTGAGTAATTTAATTCCACATTATGCTTCATGCCTGAAGGCTGGACTATAAATCACGTTAAGCAAAGCAAATGTCTCAACACTATTCTTAATAGCTTGAAAAAACTTCTTGAACTCCAAGTAACTGCCACCTCAGTCATATACCACAGAATGAAACATGTTTTCCTTGTAATTCATATGTCAATCACGTAAAGAAAAAGTGGTTTTCTCATAGTGTATTGTAATCCTAGCAAGAAATCCTAACTGAAGAGAAACCCCCTTCACACCCCACCTTTGAGGATCAAAAGGTCTGGCACAAATAACTAAAGGGTTTGTGCAAGTTTGCTCCAAAAGGCTGGCTCAAGTTACCAGGTGTTACACAGACTCCACTCCAGTGGACAATGAATTATAGCAGCAACTGCTGATTAACATTATTTTACCACCACAAACCATTACTCCTTCCAGAAATGTAAGAGAGTGTCAATTGCATTTCTTGTTAGGGAAAAAACACGAAATGAGATGTTTAACACTTCTTGATTAGTGTAATGCCTCCATAGGACATGACCTGATTTCTTGACACTGCTTTAGGGTTAATGTTTTATCACTGCAATGAAAGCTGTGATATCCAAGTTTAAAAAGTCACAATAAAATATTTAGAAAGCCATTTGGAACGCACACTCAACTCCTCTTCTCCCCTTCCTGTTTCTAAATGAACTCAACTTATTTTTTGGACAGTAGCAACTACGATGGGATGTTCAAAACATTTCTAACTGTCTTTTCCCTATCATGACATGCCACCATGTCCACAAGGCTTCCCACAGACCACCACACTGCAAGCCACCACAGAACTTCTGACCCCCTCATAAGGTCAGAACTACTAGCAAGCTTCAGAAAAATGTATTTTGTCTGGTTATACGACAGCGTAAGTAAATTGTCAATTACTTTTCAGCAAAACAGCCCTTAAATTGAAGATAACATATGACACAGCTGTAACACTTCTGGACAACAGTTTCAGACAACAGCTTCAGAGTTCTTCATTCCTCTGGTGTACAAATGCATTATAACGTTTTATAGACCACACACTGTAATTTCCGATCTATACAACTTTGGTCTAGATATACAGAAAATTCACCAGGAAGCTTCGTGAACATAGAATAACTGATTGTCTGCTGTGGAAAGGATACCAGCCTTTACTCAAAGCAGAAAGCACGTACAAAGTATTACCCCTTAGCAAAATCATTTTAGATATCTGGACAGCTATATGTAGATTCTAGTTCCTCACTCAAGCTAATGGGAGAAATTAAATTTAAGAGCGCAGATGCAACTACTAACACACAATTAATTTTATGTACATACTAAAATTTATACCGTGAATTATCTCATTGCTTACTTGAGCTGCTACTTAGTTCATTACTGGTTGCAATCATTCGTTTCATCACCTTCTACTATTACATCTACCATAGTCCCTTTCACCCTTCAAAAAAACAATTACTATACAAATTTAGTGTTTTATTACCTCTTTCAAAATTGCATCTATATTTCAACAACATAAAAAACAACTTTGAGAAACATATCTGTACCTTCACTGAGCTATTATTAATCAGATTACCTAAGGGAACTGACTAAACAATCCTTATGAGTGAGGAAAAAGCACCATCGAACCTCAGTTACTTCGGTTAAATATAAGGAAACATACTAGTATCACACTTACAGGTGTTCCCTATACATTGATTTAAGCTTAAAAGGTGACTGTAAGCCCTTGAGAATTAAGTAAGAACCACCACCACCAAAAAAACCCCCCTAAAAAAAGAGCTTGAGGCAACCCCTCCCCCCAGACTTTACAGATTTTCTTTACTTTTCTATTTTTTAACCAGTTATCAAGGTCCAGGAGGCACATACATGCAATGGGCGTGGGAAAAGTCAGTTCAGGGTTTCACTTAAACTACTTCTGAAGTTTTTGTCACGCAAACGTGAAATAATTACTCCATTCATCCCTCCAACTTCAAAAACAAAATCAGAAGACTTACAGTTTAACGCATAGCCAACGTCAGAGTTACAAGTCGCAGGACCTTACGCTCCCCTGCCCTACGAAAGTAAGATTTATAGATCTGGTAAGAGCACAAGGTTACGCACGTTGAGTAACTGCCTCAAAACCAAACGCTCAACCCAGAAGACAAGCGCCACGTTTCAAACCACAGCGTTATGTTACGTACGACCCTCCCTCTCTGGATGCACAACAAAGTCGTAGCTGTTATACCCCAGAGCCCACCACCACCCCCCGCCCCGGGCGCCCTTCTGCCCCTCACGCCGCTGCCC
>JAVJGG010004950.1:0-40080 GCA_035590195.1 Aviceda cuculoides
CCCAACGGCGGGGAGGGGAGGGGAGGGGAGGGGAGGGGGGGGGAAGAGGCGGCGCGAGGGGGCGGCGCGCGGCGGGATGCTCGGCGGAGCGTCGTCCCTGAGGAGCGGCCCCGCGGCGGCGGCCGGGCTACCGGTATGTCGTCCGGTCAGCGCTGCCCGGTGTGCGCCGAACCCTGGGTTTCTCCTCGGCTGTTGCCCTGCCTCCATTCGCTCTGCGCTCCCTGCTTGCGGCGGCTCGGGACGTTGGGGGAAACGGGCCGAGCCGCCGCTGCCACCAGCACCGCCCGTAGCGTCCTCTGCCCGGTGTGCGACTCTGAGGTAACGCTGCCGCCCGGCGGCATCGGTCAGCTCACCCCCGACTACCTGGCGCTGAGCCGAAGCCGGGAAGCGGCGGGGTGCGACCTCTGCGCCGACGGGGCGGCTGCCAGGCGGTGCCTGACCTGCGGGGCCGACCTCTGCCTCTTCTGCTGCCAGGCCCACAGGTGAGGGGGAGGCGAGGCCCGGCCCGGGGCCATCTCCTCACGGGTTTGCGAGGGGCAGCCTTCCCCTCTTGGGCTTCTGGAGGGCAGCGTGTGGGTGGGTGCAGCAGGCAGGGAGCCACGGAGAACCAGCCGGAGCGGTAAACCTGTATGTCTTCCGGTATGGTCAATCCCTAGTGGGTTTTTGTCCTTCCCGGAGGGTGCTCTGTACTCGAGCAGGGAGCAGCGAGCTGCTAGCGGTAGGTCAGTCAGCCCCGTTCAGTCCAAAATCAGGCCGCCCTTCGTCCGTGGCTGTGCTCGCTTGCTGTTTTGCATCTCGGTCTGGGCAGGGAGGCTGAGAGCGGCCCAACAGGCGTGGGTGTGGGCAGAGTACTTGCAGGACAAGAGCCTTGCATGTCATGCTGTCCCGCTTTGGAGAAGGCATGTCTCCCAAGGGAAAATGGGGAAGTGAAGCTGCTGGTCTGCCTCTCTCCACCTCCAGAAACGTTTACTGTGTCTATGTGCAAAGGCACCCCTAGGTGAAGTGAAAGGAGGTAAGTGGAAGTCCTGACGCTAGCCTGCCTACTGTGGTTGCTACCTCCTGAAGATCCACCTGTGTGCTTGCCTGTTTACTGTTGTGTCCATGTATCTTGTGTGTGTTTTCAGCATTTCTGTGAGGCTGGGAGCCTACAGCAGTAACACTATTGCTTCACAGTGTGCCTGATGTTGCAGGGTTTAGTTCTGTTGGAATACAGGAAAACTGAAGAAGTGACAGCGGAAGAGAGCTGTGTACCTCAGAGGGGGTCATGTCAGTAAGGCAGGAAGAGGTGACTGCAACAGAGGTACGAACTGAAGAGGAGGCAGCTGCAGTGGCCAGCGAGCAGTGCAGAGGACAGGCAGCACCATGAAATAAAAGTGATAGGAAGTCTGAATGGCCTTCTGAAGCAAGGAGGTAACAGGCAGGGTCAGAAAAACACCCAGTAACACTAGCCAGGGAAGCCTCTTAGCCTGGGTTAATCAGCTCAGACTATTCCCTCCACGTCTCCTGCTCCTTTCCACTTGATTAGCAAATTCTTTCCCCAGAAAGAACTGAGGCATACTCCTCGCTGCCCTGCCCCCAGCAGATACTGGTGCCTGTGGTAAAACGGCTTAGACTCTTAGTTACCTTTCTACTCTAAGCTGTTATTTCCAGCATACCATTCTGATTAGCTAATGCCTCACACCCCATGCAAGCTGCTGAAGAGTGATAAACTGAGACCTTGAATAGCAGCCTGCTGCATTGATAGAAATAACTGCAGAAGGTACAAAGCAGTAGAAAATTTGTCCCAATGACCTGCTTCCTACCGTATTTACTGATATTTTTTCACCTCGCTGGCATCTGCAGACTTGCACCTGAGTTAGCTGATGGCAGAGCAGAACAAGGGCGAAGGAAAACCATTTCCTGGTGTGTAGGGAAGACTTCTAAGGATCTGAGTGCCACTGTTGTGCTCCTTGGAATAAGTGATAGGGAGGTTTTAGGCTGAAGTCAGGGAAGTGTGAATTTGAAGGCTGTTATGCAAATAATGCTAGAAGGCTTTGAAAATGTGCTGGACCCAAGGGAGATTAGTGGGAAGTGAAAGGAGTAGTGCAAGGGCCGTGTCCTGCCCTGTGATGAGGTTGCTTTGTGTTGCCAGAGCAACTCTATAGAGCTTGGTCCTCAGAGTATTTCTCTGCTTATGGCTTGGATCTCCCAGTGCAACTGCTAGAAGTCATTAGTGCAGGAGACAAAGAAGGAGAGAAGGCTTTTACATCCTGCTCAATAACTAGATCGCAGTGTCCAAAATAGCATAAAATGGAAATATTCTAGTGCTGCCCCATGACACGGTGGATGTCTGGGTGATAACAGGTTCTTTGTGTCCCATCCTCGGTCTCCTCCAAGCAGGACCTAACCTGGCGGCCAGAAGGAAACAGAGTTTGATGTTTGGAATATTAAATGTTTTACTACAGACTGTCTTCTGGTAGTGGCCTGGACTAGATTTTCCCCTAAGGGATATTAGAGCTCATTTGCCTCAGCATATTTAAAGCTGGTGAAAATCACTGGGCTGATGGCTGAGAACCTTGGCACCTCCGGTTCCTCTCCAGAACTGACTGTTGGTGAGCGATTCTGTTTTGAGACACCTCCTGCCAGCTCTCACTTTGCCGGGCTCACTGCCCTCCTGCTGCCTTTGTCACAGGGTCTCTGGGGGTGATTGCAACTATCTCACTTCTCTCAGGCTCCGTGAAGGGGCTTCTAGCAGTAGCAGCCTGGCAGCCCGTTCCCCGGTCTGTGCGTGTCCATGGTGGGGCATATGATTCTTCTGTCTCAAAATAGTGCTGACTGCATGCGGGGAGCCTGAGAGCAGCCTCTAATGAGCTGCTTGCAGATGCTGTCCTCTTTTGTGTGGAGCCTTTGTCCTCAGGAGACCACAAGTCCCTTCATGCAGAGTGGATTTCCGTGGAAACAGGAGGGAGCAGCGCATGCTGTGACTTGCAGTCTGTACAGACTGGCATTCGCAAGGGGTCTCGGATGTTTACATTTCATATCCAACATGCATAAAGTGACGTGTGGTTGCTCCCTTCTAGGAGACAGAAGAAGACGGCCTCTCATGCTGTGACGGAGCTGGAGAACACCAAGGATTGCAACCAGGCCTGGCAGCCTCTCTTCTGCCCTTCCCATCCCACAGAGGAGCTGAGGCTGTTCTGCGAGCAGTGTGACCACCCTGTGTGCCGGGATTGCATTGTAGACAGGCACCGGCAGCACCCCTATGACTTCGTCGGCAATGTCATCCACAGGCATGGGGACGCCCTGCGGGAGCTGCTGAAAAGAACCCAGCAGCGCATGGGCACCCTAGAAGATGTGCTGGGCCAGATCGATGACACGGGCAGTGCCATCCACAGTCGCACAGAGGCTGTGGCCACAGAGATTTGTCTGTTTACCAGTGGGTATGTGAAAGCGATTGAAGAGCACCGGGACCGGCTGCTGAAGCAGCTGGAGGACTTGAAGGTGCAGAAGGAAAACCTGCTGCACTTGCAGAAGGCCCAGCTGCAGCAGCTGCTGCTGGACATGAGGACAGGCGTGGAGTTCACGGAGCACTTGCTGATGAGCGGCTCGGACCTGGAGATCCTTATTACAAAAGGGGTGGTGGCAAGCCGGCTGGCAAAGCTGAACAGCGTTGCTTACAACACCCACCCCAGCGTGGACGACGGGATCCAGTTCTCTCCCCGTGAGAGGGCAGGGCAGTGTTGTGGCTATGAAGTTTTTGGAGCCATTCTCAATAAAGTGGTTGATCCAGCCAGATGTACCCTGCACGGGGAAGGTAATGGGGTGCTGTACAACAGCTGAATGGGAACATGCCGGTCCCTGAAGCCACCTCTCCATTCTCTGTACCCACATGGTGTGCAGCTTAAGGCACTGTTGGCTCCCTGCTGTCCCAGCATCAACTAGGGGCAGAGGTAGAGCCCTGCCAGAGGTTGCATTGCTTGCTGAGGGCCTATGGGAGCCCTGCTGGGCAGGGAGCCGGAGAGCTATCCCCATCCAGATGTACAGAGCGTACTGGAGCTGCCCTCTGCAACATCACTGACCTCAGGATGGGGCTGAGGTGTGAGGAGAGCAACCCTTAAGCCAAAAGACCACAGCTTACTCAGGGCATGGGAAAGACACCTGCAATGGCAGGACATGATGCTCTCCCAGGCAGATCCCCTCTGTGGCTGAGCGAGTAGGTTCATTTCCCCTTACGGTTCTGCTGAGATTGCCATGGGAATAACTGGCATCAATGGTTTCATGGGTATTTGCTTACTAAGGACTTGGAGCGGGGCCAGCAAACGGAGAACGTTCAGACCAGCCCACAAAGCGCAGCCAGCTCTGGTCAGTAATGGCCTGCGCAGGAGAGATGAGACAGACCCAGGGCTCGTTCAATCCCTTCCATGCCAAGCTGTAAGTGCTGAGGTCTCTGGGGCTCCACACTGCACAGTGGGGCTGTTCTTGCTCCCTCCCGGTTGCATGGTGTACCTTGAGGCCTTCTGGGAATATGCCCTCTGGGCTCAGAGGATCAGGCAGGAAGACCACCCTGGTCCATACAGACCTCCAGGCTAAGCCTGCCCAACATCTCGCAGTGCCTATGGCTGTCCACTCTCTCCTGATCCCAGTCATGTATTTACTTTTCCCTGTGAGTGGAAGGAGCTGTATACCCCAGCAGCAAAGTCCTGGCTGTGCTCTGATGGGACAGCAATGCTGCAAAATAGGTGGGAGGTGGCAGTCATGGCTAGTGCGAATCCTTTCTGGTCCTGTTTCTCTGCCTTGCAGATCTCCACAGTGCCCGTCAGAACCAGCTGACTGGCTTTACCCTGCTCTGCAATGACACCATGGGGGAGCGGATGGGGCGAGGAGGAGAGGCCTTGCAGGTCACCATCACCCACAAGGACAAGAGGGACTGGTGGGTATTTCACCTGAGAACTCCCTGGTCACAGGGTTTGCTTTTCTGCCTCCTTTACCCTGGCTCTGTCCTTGCTTGGGCAGGTGGGAGGATGTGTTTCAGCATGTGGGTCAGAATCTGTAGGGGAAAAGGCACTATTCTTCCCACCAGGATAGCACTGCTTCCTACAGGTTGTATTTGGCTGCTTGGAAGTTGACAGTGTTGGCTCAGATTTGTATTGAGTCTTTGAGTGATTTGGGACTTCTTAAAAGATTCAGCACTTGGTGGGTGTTAGACATTGTCAGTGAGCTGTTGTTCCTTCCCACCCCTACCAGCAGACACCCAGGGCTCCTGCTTTTCTTAACGTCTAATGAGCGTAAAACATCGCAGCCCCAGAATGACTGTCCTGAGTCAGACAGACAGTCCACCAAGCCCGGGAGCCTCTGACAGTTGATCGAAGTGCCTAGTTCATGTTCTGGAGAAAGAATCTGTGTTGGGACTTTATCGTGCTTTCTCCTGTAGTCGCAAGCGTTGAGCACTTTAACATGTTTGGAGGCTTTCTAGCAAAAGCAGGGAAGACCGCACTTGAGCTCCTAAGTGTTTCCTCAATGAAAATGACCAACCGGAAAAAAATATTTTGTAACTGTTTGCAGGCTGCACTGGTTACTATAAAGCAGCCAGGCACAAATGCAGAACCAATCAGGGGTCAGTTCTCAAGAAGAATGTCTGTTTTGTAGTATGTACAATGTAGCGGGAGCAAGATGCCTGCATAACTTGTTCCAGGATCCGCTGTTGGTGGGGTGACCTGATGAAAAAAGGGACAGTATGCTGTAACTCCTTGCTATGGGGGAGTGTTGACAAGTCATACAGAAGAAGTGCTGGCTGCACAGATGCTTATCAATAGGGCATCATTGTTCAAGAATATTGTTCCAATGTACTTTCCTTCCTTAGGTGCACATATGACGTAGTAAGGTGTGCACATGAGGGTTATGTGGATTTTGCTTGGTGGGGTAGAGGTCGCTGTGGCCACGTTAACTCAATATCTTGTTCTTGTGCATATGCAGTTACTACATCCGTTGCTGAAAGCTGTCTGGCTTTGGGTTGAGGCACAGCAGCTACAGAGAGCATCAAGTATCACCACACAGTTCACGGCAGGAAATGATGTAGGCAGCTGTATTGATGTGAAATGGTGGGGTGTGGGGAATACAGCCTGCAAATCTGGAAGATTATGAACTCTGTCCACCAGGGTTCCTTGTGAAAACCCAGTGAGCTTCACTTTGAGAGTTCACCAGCAGGGAGCTAGAACTCCTCAGAGCATTGAAGAGTTGGGGTCAATAGAGCTGGGACAGTGGTTGAAGTGATCCAAACCTGCCCTATTTATGTCCTGTCGTCTTTGTGGGCTTTTCTGGAGGTAATTGCTCTCTAAAGTTGTGAATTTACCCCATTTCTGAGGGCTTTTATCTGATGGGATGATCTGACCTGTAAGTGTGTTGTCTGTCATCATCTGCTCTTTCAGAGCTCAGGGTTGCTACAAATCCTTGCAGTGCAGCTAGCTTTGTGTGACTTCCTTTGTAAGGTTATTGCAGCTCCCAGTAGCAGGTGTGTGTGAAAGCCACTCAGTGCTTGAGCGTTGCTGGTGCATCCTGTTAAGCTTGCTTGAGACCCACAGCTGCTGAGCAAGGCTGAGTATAAGCAGCTGACCACAAATCTAGGCCAAACAGTGGTTCACATGCAGATAATTTTCTGCCAGTCACTGACCTCTTGAACTTCTCTCTGTTTGTAGTGCAGTCAAACCAACAGTGTGTGATAATGGTGATGGGACCTACCATATTTCCTACAGCCCTGAGGAGCCAGGCTCATATGCTGTCTGCGTCTATGTGAAAGGGCAACATGTACAGGTAGCACTTCTTGTTTCTCTTGCACTGCTTCTTCTTTACCTGCTTTCCTTTTCTAAGGATTTGTTTTAAATCTTTCTAAAGATTATCTCTACCACTTAGCAGTTTAAAACTGGGCTTAGTGATCTGTGACTGACAGGATTACCCGGTTGGTTTTTGAAAATGCAGACACAACATCTGAAAGCATCCACTGCAGCAGCTTCTCTGCTTGTTTGTCCTCTGCAGGGCTCTCCATTCACTCTGATGGTGAAAAACAAGTTCCGTGAGCACCAAGGTGTGTTTCACTGCTGCACATTCTGCTCAAGTGGAGGGCAGAAAGCTGCTCGCTGTGCCTGTGGAGGTACCATGCCAGGTGAGTGCTCAGCCTTCCCCTTCCTGCTGGAATCAGGAAGGTTTGTTGCATTTGGTCCTCCCTGGTGTAGATAGGTGTGAGTAGATACTCCAGCCCAGCTCCTGCCTTGCACATGCACCAGGCCTGTGATAAACTGTGTGTATATACCTTCCGGTAGGATGGGACTGCAGCAGTGAGAAATGCAGCAGGACACACTAAGGGTCTTTGCAGCACACCCCGTAGACAGAGACCTGAGCCAACTCTGCAGGAGATGGGGCAGGGCAGATCTGTCTTTCAGCCTCCATCAGCAAGGCTGAGCAGCACTGTGTCTATACTGCTCCTGTTCCAGTGCTGGTAGGTTGGGAGCTTCTGGGCGGTGTCGCACGGTGCCCGATGCTGTCCTATCGAGAAGCCTCACTCCTCATTTAGGATGAGTTCAGCTCCCTTGTTTGTTTAATCCCAACCAGCTTCCCCGTCCTTGATCTGCATGTGTCATTGTGTGGTTTGCCTGTTTTAGTATAGAATCAGCCTCTTCCTTTTTCTGTGCTTTATCTGTATCTAGCTCTGGCCATAGCCACCAGTGGCTGGCATGGGGTTCTGCAGGCCTGCGTTACTCAACAGGCAGGGGAAAGGAAATCTTCAGCTTTCCCCAGTGTTTGGAACGGGGAGGTCCCTCTTGGTTGTTCTCCTTTCTTTATGGAGCCCTGGCAATTTTTGCCTTGAACATGCTGTGCTCTCATCAGCACGCGCCTCCCTGTGTTAGAGAAGTCCTGGGGCAGAAGCACTCTCCGAAAGCCTCTGACTCACTGGGATTTTTGGGCTTGCTTTGGGTTGATCTGATGGTGGCTCTTCTCTTGCAGGTGGGTACCAAGGCTGTGGTCATGGACACAAAGGTCACCCTGGCTGTCCCCACTGGTCGTGCTGTGGACAAGTGAAGGAGAGCTCAGAGTGTTTGGGTGGGCCACCCAGTGACACCTCACAGAGGAGTTTGCTCAGGACAGTGGCACTCTGAGCAGCCAGGTGAGCCCCTGCGAGCCCAGGGCACTGCTCCTTGCTGCTGCATGAGCATAAACCACGAGGATAAACCCACGACCACCGCATAGCCTTGCTGCCGGAAAAAAACATCGTGAGGGGTGTGAGCTGAGAAAGAGGGATGAGGGAAAATAAAATTGTGCCTTATATTCCACCCGGGTGTATGCAAAGTCGTTTCATACCTGAACAGGAGCAAACTCTGGGAATTGTACTGCTGCCTACATTTTCGAGGACTTGAGGCCCGTGGGGTGGGGGTCTAAGGGGTAACTCAGTCTGAACAGTTACCTCACCGGAGGGTCAAGATGTGTCTCATTCTGCAGGATCAACAGTCTGTGCTGTCCTTCTTGAAGAGGCCAAAGCTGCTCGTTGGGGAACATTCCAAAGGGTTTGCATTCATGCCTTGGAAAGGCTTGGCAGTCTGAATTTGGCTTCTGCCTCCCTGTTAGATAGACGGCTGGATTCCAGCCTTCTACGTATGCATATAGCACAGTCACACTCCTGGGAGCTGCTGTTGTGTTTGCAACTCTTACATTTTCTCCAAGTAAGCTGTAGTCTCATTACACCCTCTCTGCAAAGTAGGAGCAAGGCAGATTAGTAATACATCCGAAGGAAATCCAAAGAAAACCCATGGTGCTGATGGGAACAGGAATTAGAATGTCATTCACCCAGTCTGTATGTTCTCCATGGAGATGGTGTGTGACATAACGCTGCTGGCGGTGGTGCGAGAGTGTGCTGGGTTTGGCTGGGATAGAGTTAATTTTCTGCATAGTAGCTAGTATGGGGCTATGTTTTGGATTTGTGCTGAAAACAGTGTTGGTGATGCAGAGATGTTACTGCTGAAGCAGTGCTTACACGGAGTCAAGGCCTTTGCTGCTTCTCACCCCAACTCACTAACGGGAAGGCTGGGGAGGGACAAGAAGTTGGGAGGGGACACAGCTGGGACAGCTGACCCCAACTGCCCAAAGGGATATTCCAGACAATACGATGTCATGCTCAGTAGATAAGGCTGGGGGAAGAAGAAGGAAGGGGGGGATGTTCGGAGTTACAACGTTTTGTCTTCCCAAGTAACTGTTACGTGTGATGGAGCCCTGCTTACCTGGAGATGGCTGAACACCTGCCTGCCGATGGGACATGGTGAATGAATTCCTGGGTTTGCTTTGCTTGCGTGCGCAGCTTTTGGTCTACCTATTAAATTGTCTTTATCTCAACCACGAGTTTCCTCAGTTTTACCCTTCTGATTCTAGCCCCCATCCCACTGGTGGGGAGTGAGTGAGCGGCTGCGTGGGGCTTAGTTGCCGGCTGGGGTTAAACCACAACGAGGAGCCAGCAAAGCACCCAGCTCACCGAGGGAAGATCTGGGGACAGTTTGAGCATCGGTTGGAGCCATAGGCACAAGTTTACAGGTATCTGTCCTGAACTGGGGCAACTAGTCAAGAGCAGCAGAAGGAGACTGAATATAGCAAAACTCCTGGATTCGGCTTGTGCAGTCTTGGCAAGGCTCTGTTTTTAGAAGAAGAGCTTGCTCCATTTTCCATAGTGTGTGTATGGGTGTATCTCCTGGGCTTGTATGCGTGCTGCCAACCCAGAATTGGGGAAATGGCACCTGTGATGAGGAGGAAGAGGCACTTTCCTGGAAGGGCAACTGCTGACCTCCTGCTTGCCTGGGCGAAGGAGACACCCTGGATACCTTCCTTTACAAAACACCTTCGTGTCATTGAGGCTGGGAACGCTACTGCCCTGGGGGTAACCTTGCCAGTAGGTGTGTGTTGCTACGGGCTCCTTATACTGCCTGGGGAGCTGGGGACAAAGGTCTGACTGTTGGTCACTTGGGGAGAGGAATGCTGCTCCAGTGTCAACAGTCAGGACTGGTTTTTGCTTTCTGGCTGATGAGAGCTGGCTTGTAAATAGTCAAGACCTGTGCTGTCTGTTTGCTTGCTCAGAGCTAGACTCCCATTTTTTGCTTGTTCCTCTTACAGAGCCAGTTTTGGAACCTTTTCTTCCCAGCAAAGGAGATAGATAGCCTTATGCAGATGCTGTTTATAGCTTTCCATTAATCATCCAGAAAGGGCTGTCAAGCAAATGGGGAAAGAAAGGTTAGGCAGTTTAAATCTCTTAAGTTAGGCAATTTAAGTCTCCAAGTTGCTGACTCTGAAATTTCAAAGGGAAAGTTTAGAGTTAACCTTTAATGGGACAGACAGTAACTCATTCTTGTCCTTGCTATGTGCAGAGTCAGTGCTCAGTACAGAATGTGATGTGAAACAAAATGCCTCATTTTCTGTGTCTTTGTATTTCTTGCCCCGCACTCACCATGTGTGTTGTTTGTTCTCAGAGCTTCCGTGCTGTATTGCAGAGGGAACACATAAGGACAGCACTACCTTCTAGGTGCATAATTTCTGTCTAAAAACATCTTAGTCCTCTCAGACAGAGAAATGTGTTTTCTCTTTGTGTTAGGCATCCCTTACACACCCTGGCGCTGACATTTTCCAAGAAGCTGTTTGTGACAATTACACCAGTGAACACGTAAACCCTTCAGGGAACTGCAGTCAGCTTGGGCTGAGCTGTACATTTGACATGGGAAAAGCAGTTTTTGAACAGCACGGGGTATTAATCCCGCCAGGGTCAGGCCCTTGTGTTGATTTTTTCTTTTTGTTAGACTTGAGGGCTCAGTCCCAGGGATTATAAAGTATTGACCGGCTGCCACTCTGTGTTTGGGCAAAGAGGGCTGTGCATGAGGGTAGCTTGAAGAATCACGTGCAGAGAAGACATTTAATAACCTTAGTCACTTTGTGGGGGTTAGGCGCGAGTGTCCTCCCATTGTTTGCAAGCAGACTTTGCCCTCAGCGTCCATTACTCGGAATGCTTTGCCAAATGAATATATCCTACTGATCTGCTGGAGTCTCACCTTGGACCCCAACAGCCATTCCCAGGAATGGCTTCCAGTGCTCTGTTGGTAAACAGCCTTGGGCAAGTGGTGCATTAGGAGGTGTAGTTAATCTGATATATATATATATATATATATATATAATGATGTTATTTCTGACCAGCTGGTCCTTGAGACAGCAAAGGGATTTTCAAGACAGACATACATGCAATGCTGACAGAACTGCCCTGGTAAATATTGATATTTTTCCCAGGATGAAAGCTCTTGCTGATAAAACTGCCTGTCTCCAAGGTTTGGGAAAAAAAAGAAGGGGGTGGGTGGGTGGGATGAAAATGTGGAGGGGCTTTGGGAGGCAAGAGCAGGAGAACTTGCTCCCTAGATAGGGAAAACCGAGTGTAGCTGGAAGGAAAAACGCAGCAAGAACAGGAGACTGTGGAAGACCTGGAAGGGGCCCTGCAGCCTGGAAGACTCCACGTAGGGTGTCTCTAGATCACGCCAGGGTATCTCTCCCCTCTCAGAGGAGGCCAACCACACGGGTGTCGCGGCTGCGCTCGTAGCTCTGTGTGTGACCGTCTAGTTTGTCCCCAGAAGACGGCAGGAGCAGTGCAGAAGCTGGCTCAAGCGGGGCTTCTTGGCCTTCCCACGGCAGGAGGTGACTCGCGAGGGTGCACCGACCATCTGGAGTGCCGTGTCAGGACAGATCCTGGCGGTGGCTCGCAGGCAGCGTAGAGGACTTTGTCGTTTTCCAACCAAGGGCGGCTCACCACCTCCCTCTTTTGAGAGGTGAGGGCTGGCTCTGAGCGCTGCCGCTTCCAGCTTCCCCTCAAGGGCAGTCAAGGCTGAGGACAGGTAGAGCTGGTAAGGCAGTGCCAAGCTGTCCTCCTTCCAGACCACCAATGTTCCCATTTCTGGTGCTTCTCAAGCACCTCTTGACGTCATTGTTACTGATGTGGGATCACAAAGCTGGAAAGATGTCCAATATTTTTGACCAAATCCAAGGACAGCTTTCATCTTTTCCAGCCTGCTGGCTGCCTTCCCCTCTTTTGAGCGCTCTGTCAAATTTGGCCGTTCATCAGCTTGCCACAACTCCATCTTCTCCTGGTTCTCCTCTTTCGCCGATAGCTCCTCCAGCATTCCAGCGACATTGAAATAAGTCATGAACTTCACGTAAGTAAAGGGACTCTTGACAGAATTATTATTTGTGAAGAAAGAAACAAGTCATATCACAAAGGGCAGAGCGACTGCAGTCTGGTTCTTGTCCCCGTGCCTCCCCCAGACCGCAGAACATCTTCTTGGGCCCTGACCCACCTTCAGTTCTTCCTCATGTTCCCTCATGAAGGCAAGAGGCAGCACGTGCCATGGCCAGTAGTAGGGCACCAGCTGGGGGCCCCAGAAAAACTGGTAATGCTTTGTGCCTGCTGTCACCTTCCCCTCGCTGAAGACAGCTGATGTGTCTCTCCCCCAGGTGCTCACCAGCTTTCACAGACCGTGTGGGACCCGATCCTGCTGTCACATTTGGTTGGATTTTGCTAGTGGATTCAAAAGTGGTAAGAGCTGGGCCAACCGTGTGATCACAGATCCTTGATTTCTTTGGGAAATATCCTGGATACCTCTTGGGGTTTTTTGCAGCATAAACATACGGAGAGGAGTAGGCTCTAGCATGAGAGCTGCTCAGAAATTCATGTGGTGCTGCTCTGGTGAATGGGACTTGCCCTGGTCCTACTGGGGCTGCCTGTGCCAGAGAAACAGACCTGTTTTTCCAACGTGGAAGTAACCCGACCGTTGGCTGCGTGGTGAGGTGTGCTGCGGCTACAACCCGGAGTTAACTGGTGCTGAAAGGGGACGCCTCGTTTGTGCACTGCACCAAAGGCAGCCATAAATCAGGTGTCACTGAGTGCAACAGGATATTTCTTAATGTGGATTTCCCAGCAGGCCACTATGGCCGAGAGCTATTCTTAGCTTCTAGTAATGGTCTGCTAAATTATGAAAGGTTTAGTAATCAGTAGAATACTACAAAATAAATCAGAATTCTTTTTTTTTTCAGATTAAAAACGGCTATTCTGTACTAAAGCAGAGGGGAAGTGAAGACCATATAAAGTCTGCTTTACAAGTTTAAACCACCGCCACAACCAAAGAGCGACAGTGATTCTCAGGTGAAAGATTTCCGCTCCTCAGTTTCATTCAGAGGCCAGAGGACGAAGGACGTGCTTTCGGTAACAGCCAAGACTGGAGCGTTAGCAGTAGGTCCTGTTCACACCTCTGCCGTAGACCTTGCACAGGGCGTTCGGGCAGCTCCTTCCCCTGGAGAGCGGTTAGCTTTGCAGTTAAGCACTCACTGAAGTAGCGCGCGAACGGCTGAGTAAACCCAAAGCCTCGTCACTGGTGAAAGCAGAAGGTCCCACCTTGGCTCCTCTGTCCTTACCGCAGGCCATGGGGTCCTGCCCCACCAGAAGCGTCATTAGCTGCGACTCTCCTCTGAGCACGTGGGGAGCCAATTCAACTCCCTAACCCGTCTGGAAACCATTTACTTTCTAATTTTATTTTGTTTCCTAACAGGTGACTAACTGTGGAGGCTCGGATCTGTGCTCTCATCAATGCAAGGTGGTGGGACGTGGGAGGAGGTCCAACACAAGCTGTGACATGTAACTTCATCCTAGCATGAGGAGGCTGGAAGTGGTGAGTCCCAGGTGCTAAGTGCCTTGGAACACAGTTTGCTGACTTTGGTGCCTGTACAAGAGCCGCAGCCCTTTCCAGCCCCCGCTCTGCCATCTAGAAAAGTCTGTTATGTGTCGTGCACCTCTATGTTCATCCCTTGTAGAGGTGAACAGGCTCTTTTGGAGTAGAGCTGTAGTCCAAAAGACTAAGCGTACACTTCTGAAATCTTGCACATGCACAGTTAGAAGGCTACCGTGCCCCTCAGGGCATCGTGAGCCCTCCTGCGGCTAGTTTGGTCATCACTGACCAGTATTAATTGGTTTTGATTTTAACCTCTGGTTGTTGCAGAGAAAATAATTTAGTTTTTCTTAGGTGCTGGACTGTTCCCGGTTCCTCTGGGTATCCTCAGTTCTGCAAGGGAAAGCGGTTCACTCCCACTAACCATCCAAACTTGCTGGAGATGTCTATGGACTGTCAAAAATTCCCCTTTTCCCATCCTCCCTAGAACACAGTCCAGACGTAGGTGACAGAACGCACAGGTCCCCCTTCAGGAGACTGAACACGGTGGTGCAAGCTGCCTTCCCTTTTCTGCTCTTTTGCAAACCCTTTGCCCTTCGCGGCCTCTTATGCCCCAGAGCTACTCCTGCTCCCAGCCCCGAGCGGGACCAAGCACAGAGGGAAAGGCTCGCGGGCTCTGTGCCGCTTTCTTCCCTTTACGTGCTCTGATGTCCTCCGTAATGGCAGATCTGAGAGCAGCAGGAGCTGGCCTCGGGGAGGAGAAGTGGTTTGGTCAGGAGGAGTTTAGTGGAAGAAAACAGCAGTCGGAAAAGAACCTGCGTGGCTCTGACGGCACTGCTGAGCCTGGAGGAGCCCCTTAGCACAGCACAGGGAGGCAGGGGAAGATGAGCATTGCAAATGGGGCCAGGAAGGAGATTTTAACAAGGAGACCTGAGCTAGTCCTGGATATAACGAAACCCATCGGTGATGGGTAAGCTGTGGATCTACATAGGAGACTGCTTCACTCTGACCCCGGCGTTAGCTGGCTACCAAACCGTGAGCTGTGTTATTTTTTTGTTTTAAATCAGACATGTGTCTTGAAAGGGTGGTGTAGGAGGTCTCTCCTGTTGCCCCAGTGACTAACCAGGCCTCCCTGCTTTTGACTGCCCCGGTGAGGGGAGCAGAGATGCTCACTGCTTCCTCGTTCCTGAGAGTTCACTGCTTTCGCTCACCACTCCTTAGCCGAGTTCGGTTATTTAAAGCGAGACAGGCTGGGAGGATAGATCATGCGAAGGACGGGGGCTGTGCTGAACAGTGTGGGACCTTCAGGCGCCTGGTGTTTAGCTTGTCTTCGTCCGTGCTGTGACCATGGCATCCCAAGGCCAAGTCATTTTCTGGAGGTATGGTATTATCTGCATCTGCTTTGAGAGAGGTGAGGGAGGGAACTGCATTTTCCAGACTCCTCAGCTGTATCACCCTGCCGCCAGGAGCTTTCAAGACAGCAGTTCTTTGCAGCTTAACTCTATACTGCACTCACCGAAGCTACTTAAATACCGGTACAGCTTCTTTTATACGATCAGTAAGGCCATGTAGCTGTCAGACACTCACGTGCAGTCCATCGACTGTAGCCAGGACAGAGATGCATGTCCTAGAAACTGTGCATGGCTAGAATACGCTACCTCAGGTTTGAATGCTGTGGTGGGTCAGGGTATCAATGGCTTGAGGAAGGCTCTGTGCTCCTCCTGTTATAGGTTGGGGTATCAATGGCTTGAGGAAGGCTCCCTCTTCCTTCTGCTGGCCCTCAGACAGTCGCTTATGTTTCCATCACATCAGCGTGCTGCGGGGAGAAAGGCAGAAGCTGTCCTATGGCAATTTCCCTGCTGCGTGGCTCAGGAGTAAGAGCTGGGAAGACGTGCAGGCGGGTTTGTACCTCTTGTTTCAATGAGCCTGTTTCCTTTGGAGCTATTGACCGAGTCCTGGTGAACTACGGTCAGAAAAAGAAGTATCATGGGGAAGGCCATAAAAATATCTACCTCGTATCCTTATCTTCTGATTACTTGAAAATAACGTCCCCCTGATGGGTAAAGTGGCAAACTTGCTTCAGCCTCCGATGAATGTGGGCTGACTAAACCTGACTGCTTGAACAGAGCCGCCAACAAGCTGCGACTCTTCATCCCGGGTGTGGGCTTTTCCAGGCTGGATGGAGGCAGGGGTTCCAGCGAGGTGTGTGAGGCATCCCTGCTTGCATTTATTCTGTCAAAAAGGTTCCAGCTGCTACGAGCATCCGTCCCACCGGAGCTGAACAGCAGTGGGGAGAAGGACGGTCTACATGTGAACAGAAGAAACCTCTCCCACATGAGCTGTGCTCCAGCTTTCTCACATGGAGCATCAAGGAAGAACTAAACAGTAATATTATCGGCACGGAAGTGAGATCACTAGTAGACATAATGTAACATGGTGTAAATATTCGCCAGGCATCGTATTCCTCATGCGTCTGGAATGCGTGTAATAACTAGCTCCGTTATTCTCAAGAGGCAGCCCAGCTGGCTTTTGTCAGGGAAATGCAATATCTGATGGGTGTGAAAAAATGCACGCCTACCCCTTGCTGCCCCGAGAACTACCCTGCGGCTCTGCCCCAGGCGACCGCGCGCAGTCAGATGGCAGCGGGTTACTGGAAGCAGCGAGCTTCTTCAAGGACACTGAAATCTTGAAATTCAGAAATAGGCCAGAGAGAGGGGTGAATTTTCCAGGAAGCTTCAGAGGAGCAGTGGGAGGTTTCTACTGATTTCAGGAAAAAACAAAACAAAATTAAAAAAACTCTAAAAAAAATAAAACTGAAGCGCTGGGAAAAGTTGAGCTCTGCAATCATTAGCTGCTCATTGGAACAGAAACCCCTTCCTTTTGGGTTACTCCTGCTGTGCTATTTCTTTTCTACAGTAAGCTTTGATATAAGGAGGAAGGTAGGGGACCTTCAATCCCTTCACCTTCCAGGTTTTTTGATTCTCTCACCCCTAAGCCCATTCTTGAGGCAAAGCTTACTCTGAACAGGGCCAGAGATCGGCAGGATTAAGCCCCTGCCGCCCGTCACAACGGGGCTGCGAGCCTCTCTCTGTCCCTGGGCTGTGCTCGGCAGCAGTCAGGCTGGGAATGAAGGAATTTCATGCCAAATTCCATTTGGCTGATCAGGAACGGGACCGTGGAAAAGAGGGTATGCACGGAACAGCATCCCGCAGGCTGCCAAAGCGACGCCGGGAACCGAAGGCGGCATCAGGGCTCCGACTTGTGCAGCCCCAGGCGTCTGCATCAGGCTGTTTCCAAGCCTCTGGAAGGCTGGGATTATCGAGGGGTGCTGATGCAGGGAAAATGGACGATAGCTTGAACTGCTGGGCTAGACTGTTGTGAAACACAACTACCATCGGCACGCGGTCGGGTTGCCAGCTTCCTCTTGTTGTCCCTGCGCCCCAGATCTACTCCTGGGGGGGGCTTGCAGGCAAATATTTTTAAGGTCTTTTGTGATTCTTGGATCTTGCAGTTCCTGCGGAGGAAACTCCAAAGAGCCTGATTTCCCCTTGTCCCTGGCAAGGGGTGTTGAAGCGGGCAGCGGCATCCGTGCACCCAGAATTGTCCCGTCCCGCCGCCCCCCCCAAACGAGCGGCTTTTTCCGTCAGCCCTGCTGCTGCCTTGAACCAGGGGTGGGAAGCGCCTCTCTGCATGCAAAGTTAGCAAGGCTTTGCAGCTTTGGGGGCACGCGGCACCGCTGGGGGACAAAAGCGTTAGTGCCGGCCCGTTTGTGTTTGTCCGTGAGCGAGGTGAGGATGGCTTTGCCCAGCGGAGTGCTCGGGCAGAGGTGGTGTTCGGGCCAGAGGGTCCTTTTGAGGATGGGAGGCAAGTGTGGTGGCACCTGAAGAGTTCAGGGACCGCAGAGCAGGGCGTCCTGGCTGCTTGTCCCCTGCCATAGCCCCTCCGGCATTTACCAATGAAATGCCCTGTAACCCGCAGGCGGCATCCCTCGGCTCCCAGCAATTTCTTCCCTGCCCGCTCTTGGGCAGGAGGATTTTAAGCTAGAGGGGTGAAGGCGAGCCGCAGCTCGTGGCAACCTCGACCGAGCTTATAGCAGCGATGTCACGCCGGGATCGGCTCCGTGGAAATTGGTGGAGCTCCTCGAAGAGTGAGAGGTTATTCAGTGTATGCAAGAGGCTTGGTATCTACCCCAAAATAGGCAAGCACAGGGTTGTCCCCCGGGGAGCCTGGCCGAGACCCTGCCTGAGCCCCGTGGGACATGACGAATCTTTGCAGGGAGCCGTCACGCTGCGGGATCCACGTGAACTGACAAGAGAAGCTTCTTCACATGGTGCAGCTCCCTGGAGCTCCGTACCGGCCCCGCGATCGCGGGACCCGCAGTGATCGAGGCACGGTTGAGCAGATAACCGATGGAGGCACACGTTAACGGCGGGAGGTCTGTACAGCCGCCGAAGGGCACTGGTGCGGGAGGCTGCCCGAAGTTTTGGGAAGGAGCGTGCTGCAAGTCGGCAGGCGCTGCTGAAGCGGAGCGGCTGTTTTTGAGTGGGCGGAAGGGCCGAGACATCTCGGAGCCTGGGGACGAGATGGGAAGCAGCAGCTCAAGAGTTTCTGTTGTACAACGGAGCAAAAAACAAGCCCTGGGCTGGCAGCCCCGGTCGCCGGTGCGGAGCGGACACTGATGGTGCCCGTGCCTCCCGCAAGACAGCTCCCTCCAGCTCCCTGCCGGGCTTGGGAATGGGGTACGGTCCGCTGCGAGGACCTCCTGCAGCTCTCTGAGCTTCTCCTCCGACAATCCTGAGCAGAGCTGAGCCCAGCACTCCTGTGAGACTGTCAGGCATGAGCACGGGAGCTGCTCGCCCCGGGATGTACCTGTGGGTTTTTGTGGGGAGCCGAGGTCGTTGCCACAACCCCTCAGCCCGCATGAAGACGTGCCCAGGACCACGTGCGACAGCTCCACCGGCTGCGGTGGGAGCCTCCACCCGGCCATACTTACGGGTTTTTCCGAGCCAGAGCTGCGCTGGAGATGGGTCGTGGTCAGCAAAGCTTGAGCTGTGCTGCTCCGTGCTGGGCTGCCCTGCCTGTGTGGCTTGGCAAGTGCTCCTCTCCTCCTCAGTCTCCCGTTCAACAGCCCCTCATCCATCTGCGTGTGGAGCATCCCAAGTCCGACCGGCTCACAAACCCGGCCCCATTTTCCGCCTCCTCCCACCCGCCGTCTGGCTCATTCCAGGTGTCTCCTGGGGTCAGCTGCCTGTCTCAGTGCTCCTGGGCAACTGGTCCATCCCAAGCACCCGCAGGGACTGCCCGGCTCGCTCACGCCCCGGGGGATGCAGAGAGGAGCATCCTCCACTGGGACCCGCTGCCTCCTCCCAAAGGCAAAGCCTGGGTCTCCTTTCCAGCCGCCACACGGTCCCCCACCTTTGAAGACAAGCGTTCACCCCAGTGTCTGTCACTGCTGTGGTCGTGCGTTTCACCCGTCCACCTTGCTCTAGGTCTGCGGTTTATCCGCCGCGACCTTCCCGCCGGCAGCTCTGCAGACGCATAGGGTGTGAAGGAGGTGGGCCGCGCGGTAACCTTGTCCTTTTTTTGTCCCCAAATAGCATGACTACGGTCATTATCATCCTGGCTGCGGCGATCGCCCTGATCATCGGGTTTGGTGTCTCAGGTACGTGGCTGCTCGGGTTTCTTGCCATTACCAGCGGGGCGATGAACTTCTGCCCTGCCTCTCCCTCCGCGTCTCCATCCCGTGCATGGGCTGACGTGTGGTCTTGTGTGGAAATGCCACCTACGACCCTTTAGCGAAGGCTCGCTTTTTATAGATTTTATGTACCAGATGGCTGAATTCAGACTGCACAGGTGACCTCAGTTCTGGCTTTTCTCAACAAGGTATCGCTCCATGGCATTAAACCACAAGCTGTGCTCTCCTTGGAGACTGTAAGCTCTTGTCGGTTTTAAATAATGCAGAGGTTTACACACTCGCACACACATGTGCTCGGAGTGGATTAGAAGAGACCAGCACTTGGCATTCAGAGCTGAGTGAGGATGTCTGTGTTGGCTCCTAATTTCTGCAAAAACTTGTCGGCGGGCCGGCCCCAGGCTGCAGCAGGGGCTGTGCACGTGTGAGCCCCGGCGCTGCGGGGCAGCTTCGATTTGCCCTGGGAAGTGAGCTCCTGACCTATGCTTTCACAGCAGAAATGAAGGCCTTTTTTGGTTTGGGGTTTTTTTTGGTGGTTTTTTTTTTTTTTTTTTCAGTTATCTGGTGTGTTAGCAACCGGAATGTTCAACACCACCTATTGCTCCATGGGAAGCCAGCTGAGGCAAGGGGTCGATAAGCGTAGTGCAGCCTGCGCTGCTGGAGACCTAGTGCTGTGTTAGCTGAAATTTCCTTGGGCTTGGAGCTCTAAACCTACACATACAGAAAGTCCTGCACGTACCGTGCTCCTTCTCCCAGACAGGAGACGATGGTATTTATTGCCAAGTCGGACAGCATCTGCCAGGACGGGGCACATTCCCCTGCTCCCTCAGAGAGGACAAAAATGGTGTTGCCCAAAACGCAGCCTCCTCAGGGCGTGCTGAGTGAGGACGGGTAGGGAAAGGGAAGGGCTGCATGGGAAAGCAGACCCGGCTCCAGGAAGGTGTTAATTCTCAAGCTCTCTGGGTTAGGATTCATCTTGAGAAGCGAGCTGTGTTCCCAGGGAAGGGAAATGCTGACTTTTCTTAAATGAAAGAAAACGGTTTGGATTCCAGTAAGGGTGAAAGAGCAGCCTTTTATTTCTCTGCCAGCATTACGCCTTGCAATCATGTTTATATTGCATAAAGGGAGGTCCTGACTAAGAAAAGACACAAAAATCACGCTCTTCTGGCAGCAGAGAGAAAAAAACCCCTGATACATGTTAGCAAGCAAGAAAGCCCCATGTGAATCCTTCTCAAGCAGATAAGAGGAGCTATTTTTCGAAGCACGCTGCCCGCTAAAGAAAAGCTCCTGTGCTTTGTTTTGGTGCATAAGCCGTGGGAGCTGACCTCTGCTAGCAGCACCAGTAGCTGCTACTGGTGTCCTTGCCACGTGCCGGTGCCCGTTCAGCCCCGGGGTTGGTGCCTGGCAGCCGCAGGGTGATCTGGCCTTTCTCCGTGCTCACTGCCTCGCCTTTCTCATGCCTCCTTGCTTTCCCCTTGCAGGAAAACGTTCCATCAGCGTGACGACGCTGACGTCCCCTGGGAACATCGGCCAGCGCGGCATCCTGGGCTGCACTTTCGAGCCCGATATCCGTGTGGGCAGCATAGCGATCCGGTGGGCCAAGGCGGGAGTAGCCGGGCTGGTACACGAGTTTAAAGGTGGGAAGGACCACCTGCAAGAGCAAGACGCGTCGTTTCAGGGCCGCACGGCGCTGTTCGCCGACCAAGTGATGGGCGGCAACGCTTCCCTGGAGCTGAGGGACGTGCGGCTCTCCGACGCCGGCACTTACCGGTGCTCCGTCACCACGGCCAGAGGGAGCGGGGTGGCAGTGCTGCGGTACAGGACGGGAGGTGAGGGCTACGGGGAAGAAAATCCTGCCGCAAAACGCAGGCTAAGGTGGCTCGGTCGGACCTACCCGCAGTTAGGCGGGTGCTAGAGGCTGTGCGAGCGGCACCCGCTCCTCCAGCAGCCAGCGTCAAGCCCTGCAGCCCTGAGCAGGACTGGGGTATTTTTGGCTTTTCCAGAGGTGGAAAAAGAGGCCTTACCCGCTCTTTCCACACCCTTGTTCCAGAAAAGATGATTATTTTAATGCTCAGTTGTTTTTTTCTTCTATTTACCACACATAGTCTACCAGCTGCTTAAGTGACTACAAAGACCCCCTGAGAATGGGAGTAGCTAATTGATCTTATAAAGATCCAGATTTTATACCTCTCTGCAACAAGCTTTAAATGTCTCATTTAATCCAGGGACGTTGGCATAAATCCTACAGCTCAGGCGACCCCTCAGTCTGCCCTCAGCCTCAGCGGGTACCGACGGAGCTTCCCTCGGCTGCAGCCCCATTTAGCATCAGAGTCCCACCACCAAGCCGTAGGTGTCGGTCAGGCTCCCTTCTCAGTCAGCGGAGAGGGGGAGACATCTTCCCCTTCCCCCAGCCTCCGATAACAGCAATCATTTTCGGCATGCCTCTCCCTTGCCCAGAATAACAAGTGCCACTTGTCCAGCCCCCAGCCTTCAGCAGAGGCCAGCGGAGCTGTGCCGGCCGCCGTTCCTGCCCCGGGGAAGCCGGGCTATTCGGGAGACACGGGCAGTCTCACGCCAGCCGCATCCCGAGCCCGGTCTCCCCTGGGAGCCTGGATGTCCAGAAGCTCTTGGCAAAGGCTTAGTTTGTGAGCTCAGGACCCAGCTCCTAACTGGGAAGCAGAATCGCTTAAAGACGCTAAAGCTGTGCCGTGCCCTCAGCAGATCTTGTCACACCGGACCGCCTTGTCCTAGGAATTTTAGATCCCCTGTAGTCATCCCCCTGCAGCCCAAGCTGTACAGACCTCCCTCTGCGCCCCGTGTTTGGTTTGACTCCTCGCGGTGCCGCGACGCTAAGCAGCAAGTACCCCAGAAATACCCGGGCCTGACCAGCAGCTGCGGTTACCCAGTGTTTCATGCCCAGTTCCTAGACATTTGCCTTTTTTTACACTCTCTCCCCGTTTTTCCCTCCCCAAAGCCTTCAGCACCCCCAGGGTGCGCGTGGAGAACGGCAGCAGCGGGGGCACGTTGCAGTGCGAAGCACCGCGCTGGTTCCCTCGACCCGCCGTGCGCTGGACAGCCTACAGCGACGCCGGGGGGTACCTGCCCCACGTTGCCAACACCAGCTACGAGCTGAACGCCGAAAACATCACTCTGAAAGTGGTTTCCTTTCTGCGCAACGTTACTGCTAATGCCACCTACACCTGCGTGATTGAAAACAGCATTGCCAAGGCTACAGGTGACATCAAGGTGACAGGTAGAGTTTACCACCACCCCGAGACCACAGGCGCGGGGGAAGAAGAGACCCCGCGTGGGTCAGGGGGTTCCTGCAGTGTTGCCTCCCCTGCGTCAGTGAGCTATTTCGGTCAAGGGAGGGACCGAAATCCGTGGTTAATCCAAGCCTCTCCCTCTGTCCCTGGGAGGAAGGAAAGGGTCTGTTTGGTCCTGCTATTTCAGGTGGCTTTTATGGTAAGGATCGCTCCCTCGGCACAGGGGCAGAGCTGCCAGGGAATGGGAAGGAAGGAAGGACACACTTCAGAAGAATGTATTCCTTTGAATGTTAACCAAAAGCAAACCAACCAACCAAAAATGCCTGCTTTTGACACTTTCTTTAGCCAGTTCAGCTTAGATCCCTTTTGTGTACCAAACCAGCAGGCTCCTTTAGCTGCTACTAATGACAAACTCTGACTCCAGCCCACCTCCTTTATTTAAAAGGCCACCTTATTCACAGGAAAGCAAACTTTCCAAAAAGCCTGGATATCTTCTCCTGTTCTACCTGAGAAGGCTCGTAGCTTTTCTACAGCGAGGGCTTCGTAGCGGTGGGTGTCCAGCACAGGAAGCAGGGTCTGTCTTTATCAACATTCAGAAAAATGGGGAGGAATAAATATACACACTCATTTTGCCTTCCCTGCTGTGTTCCCCATTGTGGCAGCCTCTCACTATTCTTCTGCTACAGGTTTCAGCATTACAAGAGGGACCAACTTGCAGCTGGTGAACCTGAACGCAGAGTCAGTGTCCTCCTCCCTTCCAGCCTGTCACTGGATGCTTCTGCTTCCTCTGTATCTGCTGTCGATCTGAAACCTCTACAAAACAATCAGAAACACCGCTGGACCTGGAGGTAAGCTCGGAAGGGGAAACTCGTAAGCATATATGCTCAGTATTTGTAGACCCTCTTGCTGAGTTTGGTTAGAGCAGCAGATCTATCCCAAGCCTGCAAGAACGGGTGGACGTGTCTTTCCCCTGTGCCCATCTTTTCCCCACCCCCAGGTTTAGGTGGGACCCACGGCTTGTCCCTCCCGCAGGCTCCCTGGTGGCTTCTCCCATCACTTTCTGCAACCTAGTGATTCTTCTCTTACACCATCAGCTGCCATCTCTTACCCATCGCCTCATTCTCTCCTCCTTCCCTCCTCAACCATCTCTCCGACCCGACAGACAGACGTCTTTCTTGCTTGCTGCTCCACGCACCCTCTGAATCCGGGCTACAGCTCAGGGCTGCGAGGCAGCGGGGGCTTTTTCCTCTCCCTCCCGACAAGGTTTCCCGCAGTACAAGCCTCGCTTGCCCCCACTTTACTCAGACAACCCCACTGCACAGGGCAGCATCTTCAGGAAACAGTACCCACTACAGACACCTCGAAGAGGGCTGGAGGGAGCCGTCAGCCTGAGCAGTCCCACCTAGACCAGGAATGGGGAGGGCTGTGGACAGTCAAAGCACAGGACAACTGCTTCAGTATTCATCAGCTTTGGCTTTGGGTGGCAGGCTCTAGAGGTAAACCGGCGATGGAGAGCTACAGAGAAAATCTCTGTCTTTCCACGCAGAACAGTTACTACAGCTACCCTGACGGTGTTTCGTGCTTTCCTCCCTCTTGGGCTGAGAACTTCAAGAGCTCCTCCCAGTTCCAGAGCACGCAGCAGCACAAACATGAAGCCAGCTGATTTCTCTCTTGTATTGTTATTTCTTACCCACACCAACAACAGGATACTTTGTTTGGCTTCGGAGAGTGAGGAATGCGATAAGGAGAGCTCCACAAATAAAGGAAAAACTCTGATCACAGGAACAAGATGTGTTCTCTTGCCTGAAGTAACCCAGTGACCAGAACTCTGATCATGGGCAGAAGCTCAGAGACAAACAGGAAAAGGGTTTCCTGCAGTACACCCGAGAACTGGTCCTTCACACTCAGAGTACTAAAAGCAAGCAAATCTTAATTCCCCCCAAACAATTTGATTCGTCTGTCTCATGTCTTGTGATTCTCTGCATGTACTAATAAAACTGTAAATGAGAGGGCCAGTTAATCTATTCAGTCTTCTCAGAAGACTATAATCAAACTCCCCTTCTGAAAAAGATGTTGTGAAGGGCAAAACACTGATAGATTAGAAAAAAGCCAACAGGCTTGGAATAAGTGTTGGGTCTTCAGCCTGGCAAACAGCCTGTACGAGGATCGATGATTGTGTTTGTAATGTGACATAAAAGAGCAACAGGTAAGTAATAGGTGTGGCAGCAGAGAGAAGAATAACATACAAAATGAGGAGGAAAAGAGGGAAACTAGTAAGATACTACCCCAAAGTTCAAATTCAGAAGTAAAAACAGTTATTAAACTTAGTTACAACTACAAAGACAAATATGCCTTTTTGGTTTTTAAGTAAGTCTCTGTTATCTGGCACTTTCTATCTATTTCTGTAGCACTGTCTGTTACTATGTTATTCATATTACAGGACTACTTTCAGTTGCACTTTTAAATCAGATTTGGATCCCTTAATTTACATCACTTGCAGTCAACATTTTCTTCAGGCTGAGAGGGGGTTTTTTTGTTTGCTTTTTTTGGTTTTCTTTTCTTTGGGGAGGGTGAGGGGCAAGCTTCAGCAAAATCGTTACCATTTCACAGAAAGCACCTAGGGAAAAAAAACTGTGACAGCAAAACATGTGTAGACCTTTGCTTTAGGCTGTTTTGGCAACCTTCTTCAGGAGGAAGTCTCAGAACTTTGTTGAATGGGGGCATCTATCAGGTCTTCCGCCACCCATGCTTTGGCCTTAGAAGTGGCCAGCAGGCCTTGAGAAGGAAAATACCTTTACACGTGCTCAATAAATCCACCACCTGAAGTTTAATATAGGGCTCAAACTAAGGGTGAAAGGGGAAGGCAGGGGGAAGCACTGAACAAACAAAACCCAAAACAGAGCAGCAGTTCAAACACACTGTCTGCACACAGAATAAGGCAGGGACGTAACTGCGTGTGGAATTTACTAACCTATAGCACAAGATGAAGGATCCGGATATTATTTTGCCAAAAGCAAGTACAGAACACTGGGTCATCACTGCAAGCAGACAGGAGAGGAATCTCTTCAAAGGGTGATCTCCCACGTGTTGTATTGGTTAGTCTGGCTCACTGCCTCCCTCTTGCTACTAGCCCCACGTAATGCTTGGGCCACTGTTTAAGCTGCCAAACAATGTCCATATAGTCCCGTGATTTAGTACGATGATTTAGTTTCCAAACAGTAACTTATTCACTTCCCTTCTCCTCTTGGAGGAAGGAAATGCTTTAAAAACATGATCTTAATTTCAATTGGGTTAAGAAGACTGTCCCTTGTGGCGACTGTACAGTTTCGCAAAATGATCTGCAAAATGCCTGGTTCTGGCTCACAAACCAAGGATCTACTTTCTGCCTCATTCCCCATATAGCAAGTAAACCCTAATACTAAAATAGATACGGTATTATTAAAACTGTATTTTAATAGCTTTATTTAGTAGATACTATCACATAAAATACACATCTGTTTATGTCGTAGGCCCAAAGCAACTGCTATCACGTAGGAAGTACTGAACATCTCTCTTCCAAAAAAATAGCCCAGTATCGCTGGTGGCAATGGTCCAGAACGACCATTCAGGAATTCCACAAGTCACAGCAGCTTCTTGACTGCACCTGTCACCCTGTGCTCACAGGCCCGTGCTCCCACTGGAAAAGGGATTAAAAAAAGCTCCCAATCCCAGTAGGTATTTCCATAACTCCCCTTGGGACAGAGGTTAAGCAGTGGCTTCCCCACGGCAGTGACTAGACATCCTCCTAATCCTCTCGCTGTTCAGGTAGCTTAAGGCGTCTTGTTCCAGTTCCTCCACATTCAGGCACAGCAGGCTCAGCCGAGGTCCCACTTGTGACACAAACTCCACTTCACCGCACCGAAAATTTCTCAGCTGCAGCGGAGCTGAAGGGGAAAGACACAACCTGTAAGAGCTCAGTACAGGGCTCCCGCTCTGTTCTAGCAGACAGCTGTAGAAGTTTCTGGGGGAGGGAAGGCCTTGCAGCAGCTGCTTGGCAACTGCTAAACCTCAAAGGACAGCACGATTAATGAATCCAGGATGTAAGCAGATGAACGCATTTGGCCAGCATCCCTCCAACTAGGAGGAAACAAACATTCTACACTGCGAAACGCTGTGAACTACGTGCTGCTCACATAGCTGACGAAGTGAGCTTTGTGTCTTCTATCACTACCAGCAGCCTGGCCTTACAGTGTTACAGGAGAGCCAAAAGAGAACGTCTCCACAGCAGAGCACCCTCTGGGGAGCTTAGCAAATCAACCCCCGCAGCGGCTGGACTCATACTCAAGCGCCAGCGTTAGTGCAAGCAGCTAAGAACGTCCCCTTAACACAGCAGCTGCAGAGTTGTGGCAGCATGAGCTCAGACATCAGCACCTATGAATTCAAAACTCTTCAGCACGTTAAATTCTGTGGCCATGGTGAGGATTTCCAGGCCTAGTCTTGACTCTACCTGCTGTCCTGTCTAAAGTCAAAAGCCACTTGATTTGAGAGGTCTGCACAGTAACTCTGTCTGGCCAGAATCCCATTCCCATCTGAGGACTGGGAACTTTGCTCTAAAACAGCTCTATGCTTCTGTGTAAGTAGAAAATATATAATATTGTTGTAGCTAGTGACTTTTATAATATTATTTCTGTATTTTTGTAACATCTTAGCTCTATACTACAGAATTCACAATTTCATGGAAATCCTCCAAAGAGCCTGCTTTGTGGGCAGCTCTCCTTCCCCAGCCTGGCGAGACGGCTCCTCCCTTCCTTCCGACGCTAAATATTACAAAAGCCAACAGTGCTGGCTTACCAGGCTGCAGAATCTTGGAGGGCTTCCTGTTTAGGCTGAAATCCAGCAGAATAGGGCGACAGATGAGAGAACTCCTGCACAGGCTCCTTAGGTAGCAAGCAGTGAGATCCTCAGGTTCCTCTACACACTGACGAAGGAAAGGGTATGTTGCCAGTGAACGTGCACAGTAAGGAGGCAGGGAGCCACTGGAACACCCACAGCAAAGGGAAACCCAGTCCGGCTGAGGCTCGAGCCCAGCACACTACAATCGCTACCGGAATAACCCACTCACCCCCGTGCCAGTAGCTTCCCCATGCTCAATGGACACTCTGCCCCTGCTCTGCACAGAGTTCTGCAGAGCTTCCCACTCGAGATGGCTCAGGCCCAGCATTGCTGCCACGTGCTGGTTCCTGCACAGCACCAAAGCTTCACCCGTTCCGTCCTCCACCAGCACCCTATGGAGAGAGCAGGCAGACTAAGATGCAGAGGGAGGTCAGGACAATACCTGCCTCCCTCACAAGGGTCATGTCCCAGAAAACGGATCTCAGTAAAGAGAGAGAGAGGTTTGCCCGCATCTGGGAAGACACAACAACTCTAACTTCTGTCTTTGCTATTCTGTCCTCATCCCACCCTTGATCTGACTTTCCCCTCCCCTCTGTGGTGTAATTTGTTCCCTCCTACACACCTCTTCCCACGCCCAGTCTCTACAGTGCTTACCGTGCACTGGCTTGCCTCACTCCTGTGTGTGATGGACATGGTGGACTGTGTCGGGTGCACCTCCCCTGAAGGAAGAGTAAAGCTACAGCTATGTACGGGTGCGTATAGGAGAGAGAAGGGGAAGGGCCACTGCTTCTTTTAACCCTCCCCTAATCAAGTATGCAAAGGATTAAAGAACTTCACTGCATATCCAGTGAGTGTCTTGGGAAAAAGTTTGTATGGGGAGAAAAATCACCTGCTGCAAGGTGCTGCACCCCAACAGCAGTGAACATGGGAAGAGCAGAGCATTAACAGAGCAGGATTCTCCCCTTCAGTGTCCTCACTTCACCCCCCAGTCCTAGCTGCCAGCCTGCCTGGTATCAGATACGCACTTCTAATCGGTTGTCACTCTGGTCCCTTTCTAATATGCAAGTCCCTTTCAGACACTGGAGAAAGAGGTTTTGGAATTGGGATAGAAACTCTTATTTCTTCTACACGGTAGCAAAGGATGTGTCAGAGTAGGAAATCTGCAAGGCTCCTCACAGATTATCCCCGTGGAAGCTTGAATACCTCTTTGAAGATGCTGCTGCAAAGTGAGCAAACCCATTGCAGGGACAGAGTCAGTACACAGGACAAGTGGCATAAAATCCGTGCCTGGGGCAGGTTTTGCAGGTGAGGTTGCAAGCTGGATAGAAACACTAGTGAGGGGGAGGAGGCTTCTCCTGCAGGACTAGAAGAAATGGGAATGTGAGAAGCTTGGAACATAGAAACCTTTCTTGGGACACTGTAAGGTGGGAACAGACTCTGGACTCACCTGGAAGGAAAAGGTAGGTGAGAAGCTGGCAGAGATATGATGCTCACACAGCTGGAGGCAATGTATGTGCAGTAAACATTATGGAATCTGCAATATGAAAGAATAGATGTCAGAAAGAGCTCGTAGAAACCAAACCGCTCAGTCTTTTTGGGATGTCTGGGCTGATCTTCACCTGTAACACAGTAGGAAAATAATCTGCAGTAAGGGATTGGGAGACACGAGGGTATGGACAAGGGGTAAGAAAAGTCCACACAAGAGGAGAGATTAAGAACTGGTTTCAAAGGCAGTAAGAGAGGTCAGAGCTGTGGCCTAGATCGGGGCTCTAAAGACAGGGGTACCTTGAGATTTTGCGTTCCAAGTTCTGGAAGAGGATCTTGGCTCCAGGTAGCAAACCCCAGAGATGCTGCAGATAGGTGGCAGCGATGTAAACGTCCATCACAACAGGGGAGCCTCGAGCAACTGAGACGCTGAGCTTCACGCTGTGACCACTGGCTAGCAGGCTCCCTGAGGAGGAACAGAACCACACGCACCGTGAGCTCGCTCACACGCAGGCAGCATAGTCTGGCACTGAGCTGGACCTGCTAGAGGTGTTTTCCCTCCCATCACAATGAGGCTATCACTGTTCCACCTCACAGATTTTCCAGGTACGGTATTCCCACTCCCATCCCCACCACACGTGCAGTGTACGGTTTCCCAGCCGTCTGACATGCAATGGGATGCAACATCCTGGCGTACTTCCACTATTCTCAGATACAGGAGCACAGTTAGCCAAGTGCACTGTCTCTGAAACAGAAGGAAGCAAGAATCAACCTGTTGTTACCTTACAGGCTGTCACAATCTTACCTTTCTGCTTCTGAAGGCTGACCGTTGCAGATGGCTTCTCATTCTTGGGAGAGGCACACAAGGTCCTCTCCACTATCTCACCAGAGAAAGAAACAAGGGAACCTGTGAAACTGAGAGCAGACCAGGATTTCTGTCCAGCCTGAATACAAAGGGAGCAGAAGGCCTGACTTCAGGATTGCCACAAAGGACAGGGTGAAGTGGAGTGCTGTTGCTTCAGTCTGGTTTCAGGGGAACCTGACCTTGAGCACCTGAGCTACCGGACCGAGGGCAGCTGGCTGCAGCCTACCCCACCCAGGGACAAGAGGCCCCTTTAACTCACTTTCTGCTTCTTCAGGCTCAGCAGTGAAGAAGAAAAAAGGAGAGGCATTACAGCCTTCCTATCTGCTTAACTCCTAATTGTTTTTCTTAATTAGATGAGGAAGCCAAGCAAAAACCCAGTTTACTGTAAGGCACTGGTGAAGATTTCAGCGTGCATGCATACCACTCCAGATTAAACATGCTTTGAACAGAAAAGCTTCTAACCCTAGTATTTGTTTGAGCAAGTTACACTAAAACAATCAAAACCCAACAAAAAACATCACACATTCAGCCTCATTTCCCTGCTGCGCCTGTTTCCACTTCTGATGGGAATTTAGCAGAGATCTTTGGGACCTAGTCCACACCAGCAGCAGCTCAAACTTTTTCTGGACACCATTTTGCAGTTTTGTCACCTGCAATCGCTTTAGCTTTGAGAAACAGGATGAGGGCAGTCTGGACTACTTGAACACAGAAGATTTCCAAACCATATTCCTAGGGTGGATAATTCATTGCTGTTTAATGCAGCATTGTCTCCAATAAAGATGAACACAGACTCATTCCCTAAGACACGGTCATATGTCAGTTGGGGCAGACCAACATACCTGTTGCTAAGTATTTCTGGAATGGAGGAAATTCTCTGGTCCATGCCTGTCTGCACCGACACGGCTGCCAGCTATAAGTGAGGGAGACACAGCCTCAGATGCATTGCAGTTTATAGCTATCCCCAGCCAGAGCAGTAAAGACAAGCTCTTAAAGACAAGTACGTTAGGCAATTGATGCTTCCTTCCCAGATTAATTCCGAGGCAGGAAAATGTGAAGCCCAGCAGCAGCCTCTGATGGCGCTTAGAGGAGAATGGTCTCATCAACAAGACATTCTCTATCAATAATTTTCTGAACTAGTTCTGAAGAGATCTACAGGTCGCCTGTGAAAGCCCAGAGCAATAAGGCACTGCGTACCTGACGCTCAGTCAGACAGGAGATCCACGTCTCATGCTGTAAGTGCCAGGTATCTTGGACAGGCAGGCACAGGGGGCAGGATGACCTGCTCAGTAACTTTGCTGGCACAGGTGGAAAACAGAGCTTGTCAAACACTTCCAAGTCCTGAGAGAAGAGCGATAAGGCAAGAAAGAAGACTATTAAAGGAAGGAGATGAAAGCTGTATAGGAAAAAAAGGGCCACTGAAGAACAACGGTTTAAAGAACAAAAAAAAATCCACTGAACTCAGAACACTGAGACTTTTAACTGAACACAGAACTGAAGCAGTTCCTTGGCAAGACAGATGGGAATTCCAGACCTCGAAAAGAGCTTAGTCACCCTCTGACTCCTCAACTCCCACATGCAGTTCAGTAAAAGTCTCCAAGAGGAAACAGCAAGACGTCTCTCTTACCGAACAGCAGGGCACAATGAAGCGATACAGCCCATCCAGGTGCAGAAATGGAAACCATCGTAGAGACTTCCTCATAAAGAGCAGTAGTGCCTGGTAGGGGAAGGGAGGAGAGAGAGAAAAGGTGATGAGAAGAGTTAGGAAAAAGATAGGAAATGAAAAATACAGCAAGAAGAGAGCAAGCCCAGCAGAGAATGTCTTAATTAAGAAGTAAAGTTAGCACCATCAAGGGTAAGACAAGGTGGATTCATTTACAGGAAAGTGAGACAGAGGAGATGGAACCCCCTTAGGGTGGCACAAGGAAGTTGCCTGCATAAACATACATCTGTACCCAACACAAAAATCACTTTCCTGCTGATTAGGAATCTAGATACTTAATTATCGCACAGGCTCCCTGAGGAGCCAGCTCCCAGCCTTATCAAACCACGCCCCAAAGCTGCCTCCTGCCTCACTTCTTGCCGTGTCATGCTCTCTTCTCCATCACAGCCGCTCTCCTCCAGCTCCGGTAGATTCCCAGTTTCTCTGGGGTGGCTCCAGAGCTGAGGTCTGCCCAGCCACAGCACTGTGGCTTGGAAACTGCGCTGCGGCTCCCGTCCTTCTCCAACTTTTTCTCCTGGTAGTTGGTAATTGCGTAACATAAGACCCTCTTTCTGGGTAACCAAGAATAAGCGAGATACACAGCTGGTTCTTCTAGTGCTGCTCTGGCCCCCCTGACAGTTCTCATCTCTGCGAGTATCTGGCTTGGGATCCTCCAATTTCAGCATTTTAGCCTCTGGGGCTTCCAGCTCAGATGTTAAGCTGCCGTCATCCTTCTTCCTCAAAGAGGAGCTGCTTCCACTCCTAAGGCATTTCTGGATTTGTCCTTCAGCAGCATGGAGAACCTGAACATCCTCAAAGTAGAACTGCACATAGACACTGAAATGACAAATGGAGGCAGTGAAACTCCCTGTTCCTGACAGGTGGCTGTCCGAAACAAGACGTTATCTGGGAAAAGCACTTCTGGTGAGTGCCCTGCAGGTATTCAGCAGGAGCAGCGGGAAAGGGCGAAGTAGAGGGCAGCTACCAGGCTGGGTGTATTCTGAACGAAATGGAGATGGTGGGTTTGTTGCTGACAAAGATCTCCTTTTCTGCAAACAGCAAAGGACAGTTGCTTTGGCACTGAAATACTATGCTGATAAGCAGCTTTACCATAGTCCAAAATAATTGAGGAACTGGAGTGTAATGATTTTACTTTGTACTGAATGTACTGAATAAAGGGACTCACCTGGTTTTTTTCTCCCTCACATGCTCCAGATTTTCCAGGTACTCCCAGGAGGGAAAATCAGTCTGAAGGAATCTCTCCACGATGAGCTGGTAGTTTTCCACCTGCAAGAGCGATCCTGGAAACACATCAGAGAAAGAAGCTGAGCTAGTAAAAAGAGAACATAAAACCAGCGAGCTCAATTTCCTCATTTTAAAGTCACGAGGCCAGGCAGTGACAGTTCAGCATCTCCATACCAAGTCTCCTCTTCCTTGTTTTGGAGCTGGACGGCAGAACAGCACAAGCTCAGCACTCTCAAATTTAGCTTAGTGGGACATACCTAGGAGAGCTGTATGGGTGAAGGGGCTACCATCCTTATGGGCTATCACACAGGGAAGCGTGCTGCTCTTGTCCTGAAGCTGGAGGGAACTGCTCCTGGAGGAGACTCTCAGCACACCCAGCAGTATCTGCAACAGAAAGGAAAGTGCTAAGGGCATCAAACACTTCCCACCTTTGAAGGCCATAAATCAAAGCATGTGTAGCAGCAGCCCAAATTCAGCCTGTGTTCAACAGCTGAGAAAAGCAGTGTCACTCCCTAAAAGGAGGAACAGGCGTGGATAAGACAGGGTGCTGGAAAGCATGAGGAGAACCGGGAACTCTCAAGGCACAGACAATAAAGGGAATAAGGTACGTACCAGTCGGGGCTGGAAACTTCCTGCTGAGAGTGTGTAGTAGGACCAGGCCAGGCTGCGATTCAGCTCCTGGGAGCCCACGTGCTGTGCCTCCAAGGGGGAGAGCAGCTGTGATGGGCTGAAGCCTTCCCAGCTCTTCTGTTCTGCCATACGACAAACTGCAGACAGAGATGGGGCCTGGCATGGAGGGTTCAGGGTCATATACTAAGAAAAAAGAAAGAAAGAATGAACCAGCTGAGTTTCTTCCCATCAGACAAACAGGAAACAGCCCACAGAGCATCTACTCACCTTCTGCAGGGGACAGTGGTGTACTTTTGCTAGAATTTCATTATAAATATCTCTTGCTTCCTCTCTATCTGGCACCACAGCTTGCAGAAGAGGGACAAGGAATTTCTCAGCAGCTCCAGTGTTTCGGTGCGTAGACCTAAGCAACGGTCGATGGCGCCCAAAGAAACAAGAAAACCTGAAAAAAATTATGACAGAATCATTAGCAATCCTTACTTTTAAGTGAGTTTTGCATGCAAGTCAGGGATTCTTTCTGCTTGTTATGAGTGAATGTGCTGTGTAGGACAAGAACTAAGGAGAGCACAAAAAGAACATGAAGTGATTAAAAAAGGGAACATTTAAAGGCAATGCAGATTTATGCCAGGCAATCAGACAAAAATAGGAAAATACACAGAAATGGACAGACTGGCAAAATCTTGAAACTCAAGTGGACAAAAAACCCAAAGCACCCGAAAATAATCTCCCTCTAAGTCACACAAATGGATCTCCATGCATTTTGGCTAAGCTTGATATGATGACTCATGTTAGGTATACTTGGCTTTGTTTTACAGGATGCAAAAAATCACAAGATAGAAACAACCACAGACTGCTCTTGTTCCGGTATTTTCCTCACGTTGCATTCCTTTCAGAAGTTTAGCTCACTGCTTCTGAATGCCTGGAAGTGATCACACTGCCAGTCAAAATACAACTTAATAACAGAAAATGAACTCAAATAAAAAGAGATAGCAACTAACTCATTGGAACAATTTTCAAGCAGTAGCAGGACTTAGCAATCACATTTAAAGAAAGAGAAAAAGCTAATAAAAACTGAAACTTATAGCTAGCATCATTCCTGGGGCAAAACTGAAGCTGTTTTATTGGAAAGCATGGCAAAAATTTCCACAGTGCCAGTAAAGCACAGGAAAACTGAGCATTCTATAAACTGCTACTTGACTGCCCCAGATTAAATATATACATTTTAGTTTAGTTTTTAGAGTCCAAGGCAGAAGTTACACTGATCAACCATAACTATTCCAGAACAAACACAAATATTTTCACTACCAGAACCCAGAAGTAAACCCAGAAACTGGCTGATGGCTGTCATGCAAACAGAGTGCAGCCATCAGGGAGAGCAGGAAGCCATCTGGAAGACCCAGAGAAAAACATGTGTGGGAATATCTGCTAAGACAGAGGCTCTCAAACGAATGCTCATGCTACTGGCAATACTCAGAATATCTTAAAGTGATATGTTCAGCAGCTGCTGCTACTCCTGTGAGCAGCCAGGACACCAGAGCCTTTTTACCGGTTGTGATCTGGTTGCAGCAGCAGTTTCCAGCTTGATTTCCAGCATCAGTGCCCACCTTGCTGGCAGGCAGACATCCCTACAGTGCTTCCATATTTCAGGAGAAAAACTTTGTAGGCAGGAGCATGAGAGCACATGCTGTGGAGTGTTTCAGCTTCCCAAGAGCAGTGGGCTTGCTGCACATGCACTTGAAAAATGTACAGAATTTTCTCATAAGAACAACGGCAAGGTACAAGCAACTGGACATGACGTGAAAGCTAGATGAACGGTTTACTTTGGCCAGTAAATCAGAAGCATTTGCTGCTGCTCTAAGCATCAAAGCACAATAATTTTGTGAACCCTTGGTCTAGAAGGCACCCAGGTAGCCTACAAAGCACATTTACGCATAGCCTGACTTCAGAAGAACTGTCCTCACCTCTCCTCAAACATCTCCAGGAGGCTCACCAGCCAGAGGTAGAGCGGCATATCAAGATTGTAGCGGAAGAGCAGCTGTAAGTAGAGATTTCCTGAAGAGGCCGGTGGCTGGTAGGGGGTGCTGAGCCTTGAAAAACTCTTCAGCACAACAGTGCTGCTCAGGCAAGCACCAAGTACAACGAAAGGGAAGGATACCAGAGGCTTCTGCAGCAGGTGGACATCGATGAGCTGAGATACACAGACACACAACTTAAGAGACAGCTAGTTTTCCACCAGTCCCCAAACCCACCGCCCTACCCTAAATTCTTTGTCACTCTACTGGATTGTCTATAATCCCAATGAGCCTGAGAAACCAGCACTGCTTAGGTAGGAATCAGATAATAGCCATTTTGACTCTCATGACCAAGCCTAGACAGTATGATCCCCAATTTTGTTCCAGATACTTGCCAAAATAATTCCAATCTTCCTGTAGTCTTCTGTTGACCCACACACTTGTGAGCCGTCCCCAGGGCCTGAGTCTTTTCCACTGAATGCTTTAAGACTCATAAGTCTCAGCTTACCTCTACACATGCTCCTGGTCGGAGTCCACGTGCAGAGTTCAACAACTGCTGGTAAGCAAGGCACAAGCAGACTTTGTCATCCAGTAAAAAGATACCAGCTTGGACATTGAGGATTTTGGTGACAGTTCCCTAAATAGAAAGCAAACAGAAAGTTACAGGAGTGTAGAGAGTCCCAGAACATAAAAGACTCCTAAGCCCGAGCAATTAGGAAATAAATTAATGATGAAAATAAGATCTTGCAGGCCAGGAGCTGAAACCCTAGAGCACGAGTGGGTGAAGGTTAAGCCTATGAATCCTTACCCCATATGAGATGATTTTGGACTCTTTGGTTGATCTTGGCCTCTCCTCTTCAACTCCCAGCTCCAAGGACTCACTGAGCTGCTCAACAGTCTCAAGGGAAGAAGATTCAGTGGATTCGCCTTGTAAAGCACTGTCCAGTGGCTGCTCTCTCACCTGCTCTGCACGGTAGGGCAGAAGGCAGGAAGAAACACCGGTGACAAACATCCTTTGTCCAGATTTCTTCAGGCTGGACATAGTCAGGCCTGTTATTGTGTAACTGTGACCCAACTCCAGTATATGATGCCATGCCAGCTGGTTGGGCTTCTAGACCAGAGAAACCAAAAGCGACATCAGCACCTCCTGCACTGGAAAAAGTTCTTCCCAGCCCCAGTAACCCCACCCAAAAAACCTTTTCCTTTTAGAGGATTGCCTCGCACTCTTAGCAAAAGGGTGGTATCTCCAAGATGTTCAGGGACACTGCAACTGCGTGAGGGAGGAGGGCCGTATTTCTGCAGGGCATAGGACAAGACTTCTTACATACAAGGACTATTGTAGAGTGCATGGAATAATAAATAAATAAATAAATAAATAAATAAATAAATAAATAAAAAGAGAATCACTAGTAAAAGGAAGAATGAATCAACCCAGAAAGTCAAGGGCAAGCTTCAAAGAATTAATCAACTAGCACATACGCAGATACAGACAGTGACTTTGTGAGCAAAATTCCAAGGACTTACCTGCACCAGCACAGGGACCCAAACAGCTGAGGTGAAGCACTTCAGAAACAGAAAGAAGAATGTCTTGTGGTGAATACAAAGGAGAGGCCCAAGTCTGACCAATTCACCTGCAACCGTGAGCTTTGATCTTTTCTTACATGGAATCCTAGAGGGCAATGGAGGAGACAAAGGAAATCAGAGATGAAAGAAGAACTCAGAAGTATCTCAAAAGCAAAATAAGCAAATATGCAGCATGCACTTTCTGGAAATAAAGGATCCAACAAGGTAATATGGTCCATCTCTCAGAGAGGTTTTCAAGACAATATTTGGCTACAAAATTCTTACTTTAACTTTTATATACTAAATCCCTTTGACATTTTAAAAAAACTTGATATTTGAAGACAGCAGGGTCCTGTTGAACAAATTCACATGTTCCATGACAACAGCCAGATTATAAAACACTTTACCACAAACAAGAAGCTAACTGTAGGTCAAAAGGGGAAAAAAAAAGTCACAAGCAATTCTTCAGCAGAAAATGGAACTCAGCTTTGTAGATCCATGGAATGTGACACTGTGGAAGCTCCTAGCCTATAAACAAAAGAGGCCCTAAAGCAACAATGGAGTCTTCCTAACAAACTTGGCACAGGGTGAAAGAGCAGCAAAACTGAAAGCAGATGAGAGAGAGATGACATTTATTTAATAATTTCTGTTTGTAATTTCAAATTTTCGTTTCAAAAAATGAAAAAAAAAATTAATTTCAAACAAACAACTGTTTGTAATTTCATTTGTCATTTTCATTTCAGCTCCTACTGGACTTGAATATAACCATCCCACTTACTCTAAACAAACACATTCTTGATTCTAAAACATTTAAACAATTATCTAATTTTATGACTTTTAAAAAAAAGAAATACCAGGACATCCAAACACACTAGTACCAGCACATTATTGGTAACATTTTTAAAGAAGGAACATGGAAAATTAGTCAGACACCAGGGAATAGCAGAGGAACTTTATGTTAAAGCCTAAGAGTGTACCCTGAAATATGGAAATAGTTTTCTTGTTTAGAAAGGTCTGTTGAGCTAAATCAAACACTTAAGCTTAAAGTAAGTTTCTCACAAGCAGATAAACCCAATTAAAACAAAACTAAAAAGAAACTAAAGCAGCCTGACTAGTGACATTTTATTGTTATTATATTACACCAAGAATTCTCTACTCAAGAAGATAAAACATGATCTAGCACAACCTGAAATTATCAACTTCAGTAAGATTTGCAATTCCACTGGCTACATTTTCACATACTGTAAGTATTATTTCCACTAAAGACAACTGGCACCTTTATTTCAGCAATCGGATAAGAACTTGACCGGTAGTGTACACTAATTTCATATTAGAATCTAGAATTACTTTCAATAGTACTTTTTGTTCACTGCAGGTTCAAAAAAAAAAAAAGTTGTGCTAATCCAAAGAGTGAATTTTAGCCTCAGTGAAAGTTGAATCATCACTTTGTTCTCATGTCCCTTCTATAGTATTAAAATACATCTGGAAATAATTAAAATCTGTCTTATTTTGTCAAAATACAGCATAAAAACTTCCAGTAAAGTCCTGGAAAACAGCTGATTAATGAAAAGTGGCTTTATTGTATAACTTTTACTTCCACCACTCACTGTTATGCTTCCACCTGCAGCAGATACAGATTTTGGCTCTTCCTAAGCCAAGTGCTCTTCATAGTACCTGCCAAACCAGAGCAACAGTGCTGTGATGGAGCTGAGCACGCTAGGTGTTTACCTGGAGGTAAGCAGTAGCTTGGCTGATACCGGGTAGGTGACTGGAATGCTGTCAGGTACTTCCTTTGGGAGATTTACTGGCACTGGATCCACAAGGATTTCCACATACCCTGTTGCACTCTGATCTGTCTGTGGTATATATGACCAGCTTGGGAAGAGGAACAGTGAATCCAGCCACTCAAGTTGAAAATACAGGAGCTAAGACAAAAGATAATGAGATAAAGGCTTGAAATGAGTCACAGCATGTTTTCTCAGCATTAATTACAATGTTTATTACTAATTTGCCCTTGCATACACATCACAAACTCTTGTTCTACTGCTGGGCTTCATTACTAAATGAGAACAGTGTTTTCTGCCCACTCTCTTATCTTGCATGGAGAACTTCTATCCTTGTAGATGCAAATCTGGATTTGCTGAGCTCTACAGCTAGCACTTCCTCGGCTATAGTCACACCCTCCTAGCAAGGTGATAATTAATTCATTGCAAGGCTTAGTTATTTTCAGATTATTTTTCTAAAATACTCACCTGCTTTCTCTCCCCTGTGTTTTCAGTTGGAAGTTCATACCAATATAACTTTTTCCTAGTCTGTACCTCCTTGGAAAGCACAACCTCTGTGCTCTTTCATCACCACTCTAGGGGTTACCCCTCATCTAGACTCCCCTTGCAATGACCTTCAGAAAGCTTTTAATTCAATTGTCACGCAAGTTATTATTTCCTGAAAGTATGTCATCAGTGCATCACTGAACACCCAGTACAACTCTCCAGAAAGTTATTTCTGCTCCACTAGTTGGAATTCAACAAATAGAGGGTAGTGCTATGACCTCCAGGTCTCCCAGGCCACCTCGTACTGTTGAGAATTTAACAGAACTGTACATTAGGCCGTCTCTTTTTTCCAGACCAGCGCATTCAGTATTTGTTCTTCTAGTGTCCTGGCTATGGCTGGGATAGAGTTAATTTTCTTCTTAGTAGCTGGTACAGTGTGTTTTGGACTTAGTGTGAAAATAATGTTGATAACGCACTGATGTTTTAGTTGTTGCTAAGTAGCGCTTATCCTAAGTTAAGGATTTTTCAGTTTCCCATGCTCTGCCAGCGAGGAGGTGCACAAGAATCTGGGAGGGAGCATGGCCAGGACAGCTGACCCGAACTAGCCAAAGGGATATTCCATACCATAGAATGTCACGCTCAGTATATAAACCGTGAGGAGTTGGCTGGGTGGGGCAGATCACTGCTCGGGCATCAGTCAGTGGGTGGTGAGTGATGGCATTGTGCATCACTTGTCTTTTCTTGGGTTTTCTTTCTTTTTTTTTTTTTTTTTGTATATTCC
>JAVJGG010004951.1:0-38708 GCA_035590195.1 Aviceda cuculoides
AGGCTGCTGTAAGGTCTCCCCAGAGCCTTCTCTTCTCCAGGCTGAACAACCCCAACTCTCTCAGCCTGTCTTCACAGCAGAGGTGCTCCAGCCCTCTGGTCATTTTTGTGTCCCTCCTCTGGACCTGCTCCAACAGGTCCATGTCTTTCCTGTGCTGAGGACCCCAGATCTGGACACAGAACTGCAGGTGGGGTCTCACCAGAGCGGAGCAGAGGGGCAGAATCCCCTCCCTCAACCTGCTGGTCACGCTGCTTTGGATGCAGCCCAGGACACGGTTGGATTTCTGGGCTGTGAGTGCACATCGCCGGGTCATGTTGAGCTTTTTGTCAACCAACACCCCCAAGTCCTTCTCCTCAGGGCTTCTCTCAACCCATTCTCTGCCCAGCCTGTATTTGTGCTTGGGATTGCCCCGACCCATGTACAGGACCTTGCACTTGGCCTTGTTGAACCTCATGAGGTTTGCACGGGCCCACCTCTCACGCCTGTCAAAGTCCCTCTGGATGACATCCCTTCCCTCCAGTGTGTTGACCGCACCACCCAGCTTGGTGTCATCAGCAAACGTGCTGAGGGTGCACTCGATCCCACTGTCCGTGTCACTGACAAAGATGTTAAACAGCATCGGTCCCAATACTGACCCGTGAGGAACGCCACTCATCACTGCTTTCCACTTGGACATCGAGCCATTGACCGCAACTTTTCAAGTGTGACCATCCAGCCAATTCTCTATCCACTGAGTGGTCCATCCGCCTAATCCACGTCTCTCCAATTTAGTGACAAGGATGTCACGTGGGACGGTGCCAAATGCTTTGCATAAGTCCAGTTACTTTGCTATTCAAGAGGAATGTTCCAATTTCACATTGTGTCAATGCTAAGGAAACCTACATAAGAACTTAAATGTTGCGTGTTTCTACAGATTATGAAATGAGTCTGCAGAACTTGAAAGAATGGGACTAGTTAAGGATGCAACCAGTATTGCACTTGTTAGCCTACTTTTCAGCACCTCTGTCATTGTTTAAAGAACAAACACAACCTATTCTGTCTGGCCTGCAAATTCTTTTGCCTAGTTTGAAACTACAAAAGATGAATATTTTGAAAGTTCAAAGCAAATCAGCCAAGCTGCTTTCAGCTTGTAGAGTAGTGAAAATGTAACATGTTTCTGCTTTAATTTACACATTCATTATGTTAATTCTTTGAAGTTATTTTGGGAGGAATGTGTTAGCAACCTTCAGTTTCATGTGTGCGTGCATGTGTGTTCGTGCATATTTGTTCAGGAAAAAAAGTTGTATATGGTTTAAAATAAACTTGTCCTCATTTGGCAAACTGATTTTTTTCTCATAGCTTTGTGGATTTTGCTATTGAATTGTAGTGAGGATGGCGATTCTGGACAACAAAATATTCTCACTACCTCAGTCTCCCCAAAGTGTCTCGCTATAATATATATATAGTCACTATAGCTGGCATCAAGGATAATATACTAATTCTGATTTTAGGCTGTATGCCCCTTTCCTCTTTTGCATTGTCGCTGACACCAGATTGGTGGAATGATAGGCTAAATTGGCACTAATAAATTAAACATGCCTGTATTTACTTTCTGGTGCTGCAGCCTGCATTATTAAACCCTCTCACACCCCACTACTGGGAAGCCACATCCAAAGTAGCCGGCGTTAACAGTTCCTGTGCGGTATCAACCCCTGAAAGCATGCCCAGGCGCTCTCTGGGGAGGGCTAGCTGGCCCTGGCCAAAGTGTGCTGAGAAGCGTGACAGCAATTTAGGAACACAGTTGGCTGTCTCCCAGTACCTTGGAATGGTCCCTGACCCAGTTAAATAAACCAGTATAGGTGTGACCTGTACGTAACCCTCCTCCCGGGGGTTCAGCTGGCTGCGGTACAAGGCCTGGTTTTGACAGAGCACAGCTGTGCAACCTTGGCTTGGATTTCTAAGAAAAGTGCTACGCTGTGGGAAGAGCCATGAGAAAGTGCATAAACCACAGCCGTTCAAGGTAAGAAAGGTAAAATTTCAGACAGAGAAGAGTGTTGAGACTAGGTAGTTAGCAGCTCAAGGATTCAGGAGGGAAAACACTGACATGGAAAGGTATGAACTCCTAAGGAAAAAAAAAAGAAATTGGAAAATAGCAACTCAGCAGAAGTAAAAGGAGCAGCGCAGTTCAAAAGTAACAGCAGCCAACCTTTACTCATCTTCTCGATGAGTGCTGGGCCAACAAAGATTTATTAGGTGTCCTACCATGGGTGGTGAGCATATTAATGCTTAAGCTGTTAATCCCCACTGTCTATCATGTGTGTTAGTCAACAAATAGTTGTTTTGGTCTTTAAAGTGGCGTATGTCCTACTCGTAAAGCCTTTTGGTTCACAGTGAAAGTTATCCAACTGTTTCACTTAGTACAATGTAACTTCATAAATTGATGTGGATTTTATCACAGGACAGTCATTTTTTGATCTGCCTGCCATAGCTGTGAAGAATAAAAAATAATATTTAAAAATTTGACATTTAAATAGAAAACATACTTATACTTTACCTGAAAAAAAGTTTAACAAGCTTGTTATTGTTTTCCAGTCATTTCTACCTGCTTCACAGTGAGCTTGCAGCACGTAGACTTTCTTGCCAGGCTTTTTCACTCGTTTAAGCGGGGAAATAGGAAAGTGCAGTGCAACCATATTCAAGGAAGCAGTCCCCATAGTCATCCTCATCCCAGTCGAGCTATGCATGCCCAGCTCAGAATCTAGGACTTGAGTCACAATCATGATGAAGGATTTCAAAACTTTCTGTTTCTTCAGAGTGAGGAACCATGCCAGACTGGGCAAACTTGTACAAAGCTCTTTCATTTACATTGCGACTGGAACACGCTAAGCTAAGCTTCCGTTGCGGTGACTTGTTTTGCTTCTGCTTCCCGTTCACGAGCAGGGCTTCCCAGTCCTCTGCTTCCCCCTGCCCCTTGCACAGCTGCTAGCTCTTTCTTTCCAGTCCCTTTCATCTGTCACTTCAAAAACCTGTTGAAAGATTACTCAAGTCATGTAAAACCAAAGCCTGTGCGGAGCTTTAAATTAATGTTAGGAGACCGCCGAAAATTAGCTGTAATAATCCTTCCTATGGCCTTGAGAATGGCATTGAGAATTAAGGCTTTACAAAGAAAGATTGGTTAAAAATATTGTTCCTTGCACCAGCTGCCTTCCTTTTCAGTTTGATTCCACACCACTCTTTGCCATCCCCTTCTCGTATGGGCTGTGTCCACCATCAAAGCTCGTCACCTGAACTACATCAGCGGGTTGTTCAGCAGCACTGGGTGAAGAACGACAGTCGAATACCAAGTACTGTGCAACCGTGTAGTAAAATATTGGGCAGCTCCTTCTACAGTATTGACAATAACGGCAACAGTTTGGTGCACGCTTGTAATTCCTCTGTTTAACCACAAACCAACTGAGACATAAACGGACCTTGGGTTACAAACTGATCGTGACACTTTGTTAGCTCAGAGCTTTGGTCTTTGACCTAGCTACGCATACCCTGAAAAATTGCCTGTATTCCCTTTCTAAGGCTTCTCTACGAAGTTCAAAATAATATACCAAGATAGCAGTACCTAAAAGAATTGAAATAGGTGGTTTAGATACTGAGGAAGTTTTTGCTGTATCATAAATTTTACAGCATAAAACTTTTTATTTATTTATACATACCTAGAGTTCCTAGTAATATGCATGTCAAAAGAACCAAGAGCAGATTGGAAGAGCAACCAAGGACCTCTGGGGTCTATACAGGCAGAGAGTAGGAGTAAGATTCCTAGATAAATAAATTAATATTTTATTGGCATATTTTATATAACTGCCAGTTTATTTATTTTAATGTATTACTAACCGGATAAATTTGAATATCTGTTCATGTGAGACTTTAATATATTTTTCACAAGCAAGGACTCCTCTAAATGTACGGCTTTCACTTTTTAAGAAACAATCAAGCTTGCTTTTTCATAATAAATAAGAAACATATACATAAATAAATATGTAATAAAAATACAGTATTATGCACAAAGCATTGTGAGGTTCAATACAAGTAAACCAGGTTTCTAGAACTAAGAGTGGTATCATAAACAGTTAACCATTTATGTCTTTTTTTTTGGGATCGTTGGAGTACTCTTCATTAGCCATTGTTTTCACTATATATTTTAACTCTTTCATTTTACAATGCATCAGTTTTTGTGTTTGATTCAAAGTAAATTACAATGGTTCAATTCAGAGATACATCAAATTTAAAAAAAAAGAATCTTTCAGAGAATATTGAGATTTCTTCATTAAATACTTTTACTGAACTCAGGTTATTCATTAAAACACTCCTGTGGTGTTTGATTTGCAAACAACCACTACCAGACATAGTATATTTATTGAGCTACTGAAGAAAGCAAATATTAAGTCGCCCAGAAATGTTTTTGAGACTGGAGTCCTTCTGGACAGCACAACCTCAGATATGACCTCTTAGCACGTTTTAGAAGAAGGTGGTGGTGTGGCAAGGTTTGAGCCAGAACCATGCGATATCTGCTCATTTCTGCTCTGTGGAGTTTAGGATTGGCCTGTACAGTGTGGAACTGCTGCGGTAAAGGTGAGTAGTAAATATATTTATCACTGAAGTAGCACTAACAGATTCATCTGTGTTTCTAGCTCAATATGTCTTCCCTGAGAATTCACTATGTTGATGTCCTGAACAACGCTAACGTATAAGCTACTGGGGAGATGTCTGTCTTGATCATGATAAGTTAGACAGGGTTGGTCCTAAAGCTCAGATCATCATATGTATTGGGCATTACTAAGGCACCTCTGAACTTATCAAAATCGTCATTTAGTCACTGGTGAAATCAGCCACAACCATAGGTTTGGGGGTACCTGAATTGTTACTCGTTGACTGGTGTAGTGTGAAAAATTCCAGTCAATATCCAATGAGGTGCTTCGGCTCTAACTCAGGGCTAAAGCCACAAGCCCTACAGCCCAAGCTTCTCATAAGGCAAGAAAACTTTAGCTTTGCATCCTACCTGTATGTGCCAAAAGTAGGTGGAAGCCAAGGGGTGTATCTATCCTGATATGGGAGACTCCTGTTCCCGTGCCCTCCTTTAGGTCTCCTATACCTTACCATGCCTACAGAATGTAGTAAATGCTTTGTATTTCAACATTCACATCATCCAAAGTGGTAAAGAGGTTGCTGAGAATATGTACTAATTAAAATGATATGTATAAACATTTATTTTATAATGTCTATCCCCATATTACAAAATACAGAACCTTCCTAACTATCATTAGTGTCAGGGTAGATATAGAGTCAAAAGATTTTAAGACTGAGTCACATTCTAACAGGTAGTGTGGCACAGCATTTTACCACCAATTTTTAGTGATAACTTGGTGTTTTAGGAACAAACATTTTACAATTCAGAATAGCTACATATAAAACCATATATGTTTAAAAACGTATTTTCAAAGGGATCTTCTATAACTACATACAAAACTGGGCATCCGTGCAGTAAGTCAAGAGGGCAAATATTTCTGCAAACACTTGATTATTTTTTGCTGAGAGGTATCTGAATGAGGTGACTAGCATTCTGACACTGTCCTTCCACTGATATTGGGCAAAATATGAGTCCTCTCTTCGCCTTTTCCCTGTACTATCATATACAGTTTGGCTAATAAACATTTTCCTCCACTTCAAGCAGACACAAAGATCATTATGGGCACGTTTTTGCTGTTCCTGAAGTGACTTGGGCAGAGGCAGCTTGTGCGTCGCACCGCCACGCTTCCTACTTCCAGGAACTTTAGTTCTGATTTACTTCACAGGATGAGACATTCTTACCTCTGCACCTTTAGGATGGGTTTGCTTTATGCCTTACAGTATGCTATATAGTGTATATACTAGAGTGTAGTGGACTATATATAGTACAGCATACTGTGAAGTATACAGTATTTTTTTATGATGAGGCAAAAAAACTCCTACTGTCTATCTTATCAATACATAAAATTTAATTAGATAAGGTTAGGCAAAGCTGATATAAATAGAATGGTGTAGAAAATATATTATCAGACTTGTTCCTGGTTTTCTGTCAGTCCTAAGTTATGCATGAGCGAGAAAACTTCTTATTAATTTTTCAGTTTGTAAACATTGTGAGGAAAGTATTTAATTGAAATAAAAACAATCTAGCATTGTTATGTCTTCCAACTTAACCTGGATGACAGGATTAACAAAATGCAGAATTGCAGTCTTTCCAGAAGATGAGAACTCGCTGAGCTTTGTGACATGGCTTTATAATTTTCCGTGGAGTAATACCTCTGGTGATAAACATTGGCACACATTTGCCTCTCCCCCAGACATGTTATGTTTGTGCCTTACAGTTATAATAACTTACTAATGGCTTACTATTCCGAGGTCTTGCTCAGTTGTTACCAACTGCTGATGTTCATTAGTACAGAAATAAGACATCTTTGCAAAATTTCTAGTAGGCTAGTTTGGTGGGTTTGCAGAGATGTGCTGACCTTTGAAGTGACAGGACCTGTAGATCCAGCTCCTACCTTGTTGAAATCTTCCTTAAACATTTGTTAGGTTAAGTATTATGCCCTAAAGACTCGTCTTATTTATTGTACTAAGTACTGAACCTGTCCAAGAACCACCTGTGTAAGAACATGACACTCCAAGCTGTTAATTTAATTTTATTATTATTCCCTAAATGCATCTTCCTACATTTTATAATACTTAATTTAATACCACAGCTTTCTTATTGTCAGCCAGCCCTTCCTATTTCTCCTTTGAATGAATGATGCTTTTAAAATTTTGTCCTTGGAACCTTCTGCTGCTCGTTCTGTCTTTTGTTCCACATTGGAATACCTCAATAGTATTTATCACTGTATGCAACTGTACAGATATTTGTTTTAATCACTAGGACCGTCTGTAATTAGATGAACCTTACAGAGAAAAAAGAGCAAGAGAAAGGCCATTGACCTTAGACCTTTAAAACTCAAGTATCTTCCTCTGTTTTTGTTGGTGTGAAAATAAAAGCAGAGCCTTTTGGAGGGGTGGTGAGTGTTTTCAGTGTCCATTATTCACGGTTTGAGCTGTCATACTTCTATAACTTTGGATCTCTTTCATTTTGGTACTTTTAAGTGGAATTTAGATGAATTATAAGGTCTGATCCACCACTAAGTCCCACTAAGTATGAGCGTTTGCTGACATCAACACGGAGACTTCTGATTACGTTTGGTGGAACTAAGGAGAGGATAAATGTTTTTCACCTGTGATATGTGCACTGACTGGTTATTGTTATGTGACACTGCAAAGGAAATCAGGAGAAGCCGTTTGGCTCGTGCAATTGTTTTGTAGTGCAATTTTAATGAAGAAATACTGCCTGGTGGGCACCGGTTTAGGTTGCTAAATCTCAACAGATGACTGAATACAAATTTTTATTTATTTGTTATGGATGGGTATGTAGAGTCCTACTCAAAGTAGAAAGTACATTTGAGGAGTTCAATTATTTGTGTTTAAGGCATTTAGAAGTTTTTTTTAAGTTACTGCCATTTAAGTGAGTTGCTCAAATTCTCTAAATGCTGATTTTGCTAAAGAAGTAACTACGTACCATCAGCAGTTACATATTATTTTAATTTAGAAGTGCTATTCCATTCCTGACTTCCAACATCTGGCTTCTTTCCCGTAATCAATACAATCCCCTAGGAGAAAAACCATGTAGCAAGTTAAAACACTTGCACGAAAGTGAAGGTTTGGGTTTGTATTTTAATAGCCATAAGCAGACAGTGGGCAAGTTACGTATGAATTCAGGTAATCCCTGGTAAGTAACAAATAGGTAAACATTGCTAATATAAATGAATCAATAAACACTGTAAAATATGTTAACCTTGGAAAATTTTTCAGTTTATGCAAATTTAGACCTTTAAATTGGAAACTTTAAACTGGAAAAATTTTCCGAGATATGTGCTGGACTATTCAGGTGAGGATTTATAACCCTGAACACTGGATGACATTGCTGCTCTACCACAGCACCCTGAAAAGTTCTACTGCTTTGTAGTCAAAAAGTGACTCTTAAGGAAGAGAATTTTACTTTCAAGGCTAGAGGCAATTCCATCCCATTCCATGTCTGTCTTTACAAGTACCTAATCACAGCCTGAGGTACGATTAGTTGTTTTAGATGCCTTATTCTGACTGTTCCATTTATCAGGTTAGATGTTTACATGATTTTAGATTTTTCAGGCAGTTTAAAAGGATTTTGAGTCAGAAATTTATTTCCCATCTCCATCTAAAGAATCTAAAAGTACAAGGAATCTTCAACAGAGACCCAAAGTAACAAATACAGCAGTGGAGGACCTGAATAGCAAAGGCAAAAGTAAAAATTAACTAACAAAATAAGTGAAAATTAAATGTAAAAACTAACCTTGAAAGGAACATATGTTTGAGTGGAACTAAGAAACTATTTAGTCACCAAAGGATTTATTAAACTCTATTCATTTGATAACATATCAACTCAATTTTGTTATAAAAGAAGTAAGAATAACACAAAACATCCAAATTTATTCTTTGTGTTTTTTAAAATAAATTTATATCTTTTAAATTTTCCTTTGAAATGATGGTATAACATGCTGGTGTGTAGAGTTCTTTACAGACTATTGAAAATTAAAACCAAACAAACGAACAAACAATGCACCAAACATATTTATTCTTGCTATGAGTAATTAAAAAACTAATAAAAATCCCAAGTATTAGACTCATCCAGAAAGGTATCTCATACAGATCCTAACCAAGATGGAATTTATCGTGCAATTTAAGTTTTGCATTTGACTTTGTTTTCCTTTTCCTGTTTGCTTCTACTCTGTGAAGTCTCAGATTATTCTAGCACCCATTTGTGCAAAACCCTTCATTCACCCCAACGCTGACACAGCAATAACAAAAATAATAAAGATAACATTTTTAAGGTTTGGGCTTCTGTCTGGGAATGTTGTCAGGTAAGAGTAGACCTTTGTATAGTACAGTGCTCCTTTGTTTATGTCTGAAAGGAAGCGGTTTGTTGTGCCAGATTACAGAGTTTATTTCTCTTTGCTCTTTTGTTATGGTGAGAAATCATGCCACTAAAATATTTATATTTAGAGTTAACAGTTGCATGCTCACTAAACAAGCACCATCAATAAATTTCACTTTGATGCTTTTTATGATAATACACTGTAATTGGATTCAGCAGTAAATCCAAACACAGCTCTGAGGCATTGATTTTCCAAACAGTTCTGTCAAAATTATGCAGTAAGAAATGAAGCAGCAGCTTGATGAGGCATATCATAAAATGATTTTAAAATATGATTATTGAGCAGAAGATATCAATAAGTTGATAGTTTTTTTATTAAGACAATCCTAGAGGGGGTATCTAAGGAATTGGTATAATTTTCTATACTGACTCTTTGTAAACGTACATTGGCAGACAGGGACAGTGTATTTAATTTGTTGAGACTGACATGCAAAATGCCTGTCAGTGATGTCAGAGGCATTGAATGAGGGTTCAAAAGGAAAACAATTAAAGAAAACAACAACAACAAAACCTACTTCAAATTTTTTTTCTCTTAGAATTTGGAACATACTTCTTGCAAACAGATGAGTCATTTTTGGAAAGAGGAACATCATTTTGTGATGTTTTATGCACATGCTATACATAGCACATGGTTTATTAATGCTACGAAATTATTTATAGCCTCTGTGCATGTATGTCACTAGCATGACCTGCATGTAAAATACATATTATCCAAGTGCAGCTTTCCTTTCTCATGCTATTCATGCAAATGGAATCTTCCATATATATCCAGAGAAAGTCCTCACCTGGGAAAAGAAAGGGAAGGGCTAGGGAGAAAGTTTATTCCAGGTATAATTCCCCCTCTTTCTGGTGAACACAGAAGCGTTTTCCAGCTTAAAACCTAAATCTACTGTAATTCTCCTATAATCAATTCAGTCTCTCTGAGGAAGGAATGAGGGGACTATTTTGCTGCAGGGCACGTGAACAGGAAAATTAAGTTTGTGACAAACAGTACAGTAGGATCTTCATACAGATGAGCATGAAGGCGTGACCAATTCACTAATCAGGGTACAGTGGTACTGACTGTATGGGGTATGCCATGTTCAGACCTTTTAAAAATCGATATGCATTGATTTGCTGCAGAATAAGTTGTTCACTTGTCCACAGGGTAAAAAAAATCCAAGTTTTGCTTTCTACCTCCAATTTGCCCTTGCCTGAGTTACACTCTGAACCCTTGCCGAAGGTTTATTTTAGCCATCACTGTGTTTCTAGTATGTGTGCAATTATTTTTGAACTATTTTGAAAAGTAAAGGGGGTACAACCCCTAGTATGTCATCATATATCTTACTTTTCCCTCAATTGCATAAAACCCCTGTCATTTTCTATAAGAAAAACAAGAAAGCAATATATCACAGCAAATCAAGCTCTGCTCAATCTTCTATAACGATCTTAATATTTTGAGAAGATACTTGTTTCAGCTCTAAGACGACAGTCTGAAAGGGTCTTCAGTCAAAATGTTTCTAAATCCAACTTCTGAATAGTATTAATAATGATTATTCTAATCATAAGATTAATTCAAATTATGGAAATAAAAAATTTAAGCTTCATAGTAGATTTATTCTTTCTCCTTACTGTCATTTTGTAGGAACCTATGCTAAATTAATTCAGATGAATATATCTAAAATGAGCCTTAATTGTACAATATGTGATAATATCAGTAAAAAGGAAATACATGTCACAGAATTTTGGCAAAGACAATATTGTTATACTTAAACCTCTGGATAAGAAGGTTTCCATTGTTACAATGAATTATGAATAATAAAAAGGGTCATTATTCTAGAATTAAATCAGAATTTTTACCTGAAAGTAAATGTGGATTCACTTTAATTAAAGAGACTGGTTTTGTAGTAAATTTTGAATTGATATTGAAACGTTAAATTTTTTAAGAAATGTCTAAGGTTGGGCTTTGTAGCTCAAAGCTTTCCATAATTAAACCAACAAGAATAAAGGCTAGGATAACATCAGAAATGTTTGTAGACACTCATGTCCATGTTTTTATATATTTCTCTATATTTGCCAACAAAAATCATTAATCTTCTTATTAGAAGAAAAAAGATCTCAAAGAGAAAAGTATAGGACATGCCTAGGCAAGATACCACTATGTTTTCTTTTTAATACTGTTAGTGAAACTTTTTTTTTTTTTTAACTTAATGAGAAATAGCAAAATTCCTTTTAAACAAAGGATATCAGAGAAAGATGTAATATTTATTAGCAGTCTGTACACGAAGGCTAAGAGTTCAATTTGTGGATTCTAGGGGTGCCAGAAAGACACAAACTAGTACTAAAGATTGTGATTAGAGCCCCAAAGGGAGTGGTGGGAAGAAGGAGATTACTTAAAATCCGGAGCGGGACGTTACAGGCAGGTGACTTGCACGAGTGGCTGCAACCCAGGCTGGGGGCTGACGCTGATGACTTGAGAGAGAATTAGGGCACCGCTTCAAAGGATGAGAGAGATGAAGCCAGTGATGATGACACAGAGCAGGAGGAAACCGAAGATACGAGGTCTTAATGGGTTTCAATTTTTAGGGTTATTTTACACACTAGAAAAAGGGTAGAGATTCTTTTATACTAGCCAGTGAAATAGGCTTTTAAAAGACTCTATGTTAAAAAAACAATTCCCAGAGAACTGGTTCTTCTAAAATAATTTAGGTTGAAGGAGAAGAGAAATACTAGTTTTTAAAGTCTCAGGCTATAAGTGGATTTTATCCAGAGATCAGAAGGCAAGTTGAGGCTAGGCCAGGATTTTCTATGAGACATCTATCCAAAATTATGCTGAAACTTTAGTTACAGCATTCTTTTTGTCTATCTGAATCTTCTATTAACTGCTGAAAAAAAATTTGCTGTTCAAAGCACTGTATGCAACCATTCCTCAAGAGAAAATTTCACCTATGTGCAATGGTATTTGACAAATATCAGGAACACATTAATCTTCCTTAACAGGGAAAACATAGAATTTAGTTGATATGTTATCTAAAATACCTCTGATGCCTAGTTTCTTAGGGGTGAAGTTTATCTGTTTTTTTTAATATACTCTAGAAAGCCTATCAAGCACAAGCTGACAGGACTCAGTCAATTTGGTTAAAGGTTGCTATGCAGGCTGCGTACGGTCACTCGTTTGTCCCAATTCCTTTTTCATGAAGTGTCAGCAGGGGGAGAGAACATCAACTATATGAAACCATAAATTACTCAGCACAAAAAAGCTGTTAGGATCACGTCTGGCAAAGCACATGCCTCTGTTGGAGAATCTGGATTGTCCCGTTGACCATGAGTACGCTGCAATAGCCTAGAGTGAGAGCCATATTTTAGCCATAGTTGGCTAAATCCAGGTTTTAACAGAAGATTTTTCTGTCCAGTTCTTTTCAGGAGGTTATTCTTCTAATAACACACATTCTGTATGAACTAAACACATTTTTTGATACAGAGACAAGACAAAATCAACAGGTTATAGTAAAGGGAGGTTTATAATCCCTCTGTGTTTGATCAAATAAAAGCAGCAGAATTTGTATTCTATTTTGAAGAATGACTTCAATTTAAAACTAAAACCACAGTGGTAATCCTGTACAAAGTACATTCAGTTTAAGATGATTGGGTTGAGTGAACTTTTTTTTTTTTATTTCCAAAAGCAACTTTGTCACCTGTTTTCTATGGATGATTTAATTTAGTTAGGCAGTTGCTGCTGACTAAGATTTGTTCTAAGATTTCTGAAATCTTTCAGTTTGTACATTTAATTCCCACTAGCAGCACTATTGTTTCAACACTGCAGGAAGAATATAAACATCTGTAAATCACCCTTTCTTCCATCTTCTTTCTCACTCTGTCTGTGAATAGCTTTCTCTTTCATTTGCAACTTTTCAGTTATGGTTGTTCCCTTTATATACATTAACAGATTTGTCTTTATGTTGATGAGCAATTTTAATAAAAATTATTGAAGATTTAATTCAGGGGAGGAGGAGAACTGCCGTATCAGGCAAGGCAGTCTCCTTCTGTCATTACTGAGCAGGCTAAAACTATATAAATCTACACAGATATATACTACATAGGGCTACTAAGGTTTAGAGAAGTTATGTATTTGTACCAGTGAGCACATGATGGATTACAAATACTACCAAATGTGAAAATTTTTTTTTTTTTTACTATGAAAATACCTCCCCACAAGAGTAAATCATTAGAAATAGGGAGGTGTGGTCATTGGTGGGTTTTTTTCCTTGTCTTATAATTATTTGTTTTATTCTAGGTGTTCACTTTTAGCAAATCAAACAATTTGATATATGCAAAAATAGGCTTGTCAAGACAACTCTACATTTCAGTGAGGAAGTACATTTAGTAACTTTTCTAGTTCTCGGTACCTTTATAGAGAGACAAATCTGAGTACCGAAAGGGTCTGTAGTCCATGAGAGAAAAGCATAACAAAGTGAAAGTCAGGCAAATTCCCATGGAAGCAAACTTTTCATTGAGTTGCTAATTTAGCTTTTACTCAGATTGTGGCCCATTATGTATCTTTTGACACCTTCAATTTATGAATGGATGTCCTTTTATAGAAATGCTTTAGTAATGCATAAGTCAGTGATTTTAGTACAGGACTAAAGGCATCCAAATCTACAGTTTCTGTTAATCAGCAAGTCAAATTAGATAACCCAATTGTGTCTTCTAGAATTAAACACTCATTGACTATATAAATCTATTTATCATCCCATTAAATCAAATGGATAGCACTTCTGCTGAAGTGTTAGCTTCTTCAAAAGAAAAAAAAAATGTCACCAAATTCTGCTCTGTGGTATACTGACAAACTTGGTGTAACTGATAAAAGAACGTGCACCAAAGCTGCCCTAAAATACCTGATTTTCAGGAATTTCTGATAACATAGGTAAAAATATTAGTTGATGAGGGTGAGGAGAACCGTTGTTTAATGAAACAATAAACCAAAGGTTATAAACATTATGATAAGGGATACTCTAGAAGCATAGTGAAAAAGCCAGAATGTACAGCAAAAAAGAAAGAAACAGAGAGAAAAATGAGATGGATTACCCGAACAGTGAATCTTAAAAATAAGCTTTCCTGTAATTGGGAGAAAATTTAAGTATTCCATCTTGACCATCAGGCTATCTCATCCAGCTTTTCATTATTCAGACAAAGTATTGTCACCAAAATGAATTAATCAATGTAACAGAGATAAATGATCTAACATGGAACAGACAGAACTATCTTCCTGTTCTTATGAAGAAAATTGTCTCTATGTACTATTATATCAGTGACAAAGATGTCTGGACTTTATGAGCATCTTTTTCCATTTAGTCTGCCTTAAATATTAATGATGCAATGATTTAACCTCTCTATACTAGGTTCAAGAAAGAGTTTAAAAGTACTAATAAGGGATATGACTGTTTCAAGCATAAAATAATCAAATTACTTTAAAGATATGGGTAGTTCTCACCACTCTGAAAGAATAAAGTTAAAGGAGATGGGTTGAAATGGAACTGAAATACACTGAGACTGCATCTAATCTGTCTAATTGTTCCAAGACAAATAGCATTAGATTATGATGTTCCTCAAAGGATGGTCTATATGTGTATCTAAATTTTAATCACAAGCACTAGCATCACTAGTAGTCCTATAAATCTCTGGGGGAAAATTTTAATCACAAGCATTAGCATCACTAGTAGTCCTATAAATCTCTGGAGGAAAAAAGGTGTTTTCAAAAATAAATAAACCCCCCCAAAAAAACCAAACTAATAGTAAAAGAAAGATGTATTGGGCCCATATTGCCAGCTTGTATCTGACAGTGATTGGAAAGAAAACCTGAATTCTTAAGCTGAAATTCTATTTAACATCAATATTTTAGACAATGAATTATCAGATCTCAACATATCAGAGTTAAACCATTACCTGCAGTCTTTTCTACATTGTGTCTCTCCCCATTGCCTCTGAAATTGAAGCTGCATTTGCAGCAGAAAATTAAAGCATATTAGCATTTTAAATGAAGTAGGCATAGTTTCAAACGCCAAATGGTAAAGACAGTCCCGTAATTACTTTGCAAGCCAGAATCACAAGTACTGACTGTCGTGGTTTCCTCTGGTAACAAAGCACCATGAAGCCGTTCGCTCACTCCTCCCCACCAGCCACGATGGGATGAGGAGAAAATATAAAGAAAAGCTCGTGGGTCAAGGCAAGGACAGGGAGGGATCACTCCCCAATTATGGTCATGGGCAAGAAACAAAATCAATTTAGTTTACTACCAATCAAATTAAAAACAAGGATAATGTGAAATAAAAACAAACCTTAGAATACCTTCCGTCCACCCCCCCCTTCTTCCTGGGCACAACTTCACTCCCCATTTTCTCTCCCTCCTTCCCCCAGCAGTGGCGCAGGGGAACAGGGAATGGGGGTTGGGGTCAGTCCATCACACGCTGCCTCTGCTGCTCCTTCCTCCTCAGGGGCAGGACTCCTCACCCGTCCCCTGCTCCACCATGCTCCTCCATGAACTTCTCCAACGTGGGTCCTTCCCACGGGTGCAGTTCTTCACAAACTGCTCCAGCGTAGGTCCTTCCCCGGGCTGCAGTCCTTCAGTCCCAGCCTGCTCCAGCGCAGGTTTTCTTCCCCATGGAGTGGTGGCCATCTTGGGGGGCACCCCCTGCTCTGGCGTGGGCTCCTCTCTCCCTGGGCTGCAGGTGGACATCTGCTCCCCCGCTCTCCTCCACGGACTGGTGGGGGAGACACGACAGCCTGCCATCCCACCACGGGCTGCGGGGGCATCTCCTCCTCCCCTGCTCCTCCTCCCTCTCCTCCTTCACTGACCTCAGTGTCTGCAGCGGGGTTTTTCTCACATTCCAATCCCCTCCCCTGCTGCAGGTTTCTCCTCTGAAATCTGTTCTCCCCGAGGCGTTACCGCCATCACTGAGGGGCTCGGCCTGGGCCAGCGGTGGTTCCGGCCCGGAGCCGGGGGAGCTTCCAGCAGCTTCTCGGAGGAGCCACCTCTGCAGCAACTCCCCCACTACCAAAACCCCGACACAGAAACCCAAACCTGACAGAAAAATCTCCTGATTTAATCAGCTCCAAGACTGTATAAGGAATTAATTTGGTTTCCTTTCAATGAGCTTAAGTTTGAATGGCAGACTGAATCCATACCAGGAGAGCAGAGACAAGCTCCTTATCTCACACTGTACACTTACCTCTTTTATTGTCCTTAGGTATTAACTGAGGACAAGTTGAAAACAAACACATATACGTATTTACAGAAGATGAATGAGCCCATGAGAACCAGAGAAATCTTTGTTCAGCAGCTGATATAGCCAAAATCGCCGAACCTTCTCCAGGATGGTGTCTAGACAGGTATTTTCCCTTTGACATTTGTACTGCTCAAAAACTTTGCCTTCTCACAAGTTATCACAAATCTATCTTAACACAAACACCATGTAACAGCCATTGATGAGACAGGGTAGAAAGCATCGTCTGTAGGATAATTTTACCAAGTGATGGAAACTGTAGAAAGAGTTGTTAGCTGTGTTACTAGCTGATGTTTGATTGTTGAAGAAAATGTAGGGACAGATTAAAAGTAAAACTGCTTAACAGCTGGTTACACATGAAGATCGTCACTGAGTTCGCCTCTTGCCAAACCGTAAGGTGAAACAGAAGAGGCATCCCATCTCCTGCTGCCTTCAGTTCTAACATCTCTGGAAAAAAAAAAAAAAAAAAAAAAAAAAGCACTGGAAGTACAATGTTCCAAGAGCAATAACCAAATATATTTGCAAGGACCGTTCAACATAGGGTTTTGTTTAGCCACACCATCAAACCCAGCATCTACTAAAGGATTTAATTAAATATCATTCAACAGACTCAGATAATGCAATACTGTGTAACGATCAGAGTATCGGGTAGCAGTTACTTTGCAGAAGGAAAACTTACTGCCATTATTATAGCACCCAGAATTGCCAGTCATGAGTTGTCCTGGGCACTATTCCAATGGCAACATTAGTAGACGTCCTAGTCAAATTTTTAAGAGCTTCCCTTAAAATGTATGTAGGTCAGAACCCAGAGGTGACATACAAAATATCTAATCAATTTCTCTGTCTTTTTATAAATGAAAGGGAATTGCTCAAGAAGCCAATTAAAGAAAGAGAGATTGGTGTTGCACTAAAATATGTTCTTAGGGGCAAGTAATGGATTTATGTATTAATTGTATCTATGCTGCAAAGACCATTTGTCACAATTCCGAACCTTCGATTAGTCTTTCAGTTCAGTAAGACTTCTCCTCTTAATGGATGATATCTCCTTCTTATTTAAGAAATTAGACTGTGTCCCAACTTTGTCTACTTTAATCTATAAAATTCCTCTTTAAACATCTCAATGAAATACTGACAGATAACATGTAAGTGGTGATATGCTGTCAGTCTAAAAGGAGTGACTCAGTTAAGAGGGGACCTTGACCCCAAACATCAAAACTAGGAACATCTTTCCAAATGAGCAAACAGAAGAGAAATGTAATGACAAAATGGCAGAAATAAATTCTGAGGGTTAAGTAAAAATGAAATAATTATTTAGAAAATTAGGCCAGAAACATCAGTATTGGATCTGAGAACACTTGGGAACTCAGAAACACTTACAAGCATGCAAAAAAAGAATTAATCAGCTGTGCAAGAAGAATTCCACTGACATCAATTTATTTGTTGTGTGGTCAAAGATAGAGAGCATAGTCAGATTCCTATTTCTCTCTCTCTCTCTCTCTCTCTCTTTTAGTTAACAGTGATATGTAGGGTTAAGGTGAACAAGACAGTCATCAGCTGAAAGATTCTGCTCCCCAGCCATGGATAAAGCTGAAATCAAATGCTGAAGATAAAAAAAAGCCAAATCTAGACATGTACAATAACCAAGGTTTTAGAGTATACTGTAAGATAGATAGCCATTTCTTTTCCAAATCCTAAGATACAAAGAAAAACTCAGATGAAGAACAATCATGGAAGATTTGAAAAAGATGTCATTAAAAAGTTTGTCTCACCATAGACAGAAAGCAGAGAAAGAAAGATGCAGTAGAATTTAATCTACTAAGAAGATCAAGAATAGATAAATCTAATAAATGGGCACAGACAGAACTCATGCAAAAGATTGCTTGAATATGCCACATTCAGCTATGGCAAATTCCTCAAAGCTTTTTTGTTGTTGTTTTCTCTTACACTTTGGTAACACATAAGGAACTTCTTCACAACGGCATTTGCTAAGTAAAGGCTCATAGGTTGGATCCAGTTTGCGTAATAAGGTGTCTACACAAAAACCTAGTTATCTGAGCTCTCATTAGTCAGTGGCTGATTCTGTATGATTAGCAGGGTGTAGAGAGCTATTCAGCTCAACACAGAACACAAGTTTTGGGTCAGTGAATACCTGACGAGAGGTGAGGATGTGAAAAGCTTCTGGTTAACATGACCTGAAAACCTGAACTGTAGTTTTTATAATAGCTAAACTCAAAACTAGGAAGTGGTTTGGGATTTGGGGATTTTGGGTTGAGATGATTCATAAGCTATTTGTTTCTGATCCAGCAAGGAAGAAGATCTGCTACCAAAATGTCTTGAAATTTTAATTTTTATTCAGACATAATGTTTGGTCATCTGATCAAATATGGGCTTGTTCTTTACAGATATTTACATTTGAGCTAATCCTTTGCAGACAATGGACAGAAAACGATAATACCATTTTTTTATTAATTTCATCCTACAGTACATGTTCACATCTGAGCAGTGGGAACATATCTGCTTCTCCTTCTTCGCAATAAAGGATGTCTGAGGGTATTGTCTATCTTAAATCAAAATGTTTATGGTATAGAACTATGTTAACATTAACAAAAACCCTGAGAAATCCTGAAATACTTTAAAAAATGAAAGACAATGGAATGGAATGGAATGGAATGGAATGGAATGGAATGGAATGGAATGGGATGTTCTGATTTGTCAAGCCACAATTTCAGGTGCAACTGCTGTATTATTTTGTTAGACTTTGAGTTAAAGCTGTTAGCTCTTCAGCTACCTCATCTTTTAAATATTTATTTATGTTTTATTAGAAAAACTGTATTTACTTGCTTAATCACTCAGATTTTCACTGTATGTACATTACAATATACTGAAAAGAAGGACTGGTAAGAAGGTTCCTCAATAGTGAAAAAGTAATGATGAAAATAAGTAGTAAAACATTTTCTTTAAGACAAAATAAAATTAATGATAACTCTTGCTTTTTTTTTTTTTTTTTTTTTTCCTCAACAGAGAGCACAAATGTAACATATGGTATTAACAAGGGTGATTTTTGGAAATTCTGTGACAAAACAGCCATAAATTAAATTTCAAAATTCAAGTGCCAATAAAACTTTGTATCATTAAATTGAACTTTGTACCAAGTGTCACTTAAGAAATAATGCTGCCTTTTGATGAGGAGCCCTTAAAAGAATAGGTATGTTAAAATTCCTCCAAGAAAATAGGTCAAGGTTTTCCATAACTTAGTCTTCCTTCCCTGCACATTATATGTCACATTTCTCTTGAACTAAGTGGTGGAGAAAAGTACTTCAGAATGAAAAGTGTGCTGAAAAACTGGTACTTTTTTCCCTAATAAATTAGGTTTGGTTCTCAAAGAAATATCCTTATATCTTAGCTCACATATCTTCCCACATAGCAACACAGATAATGTACTTTTCTAGGTGCTCTATAAATCCACAGAAGCCATAACAGATACAAAAGCAGTTACAACCACCTCTATAGCTGCGGTGCCAACACTGGGACTTGAAAGTGCTTCTGTGGGTGTTTAGTGACGTAGAGTTAGAGACGGCAAAACAAAACAAAACCAACTAACATTACATTTAACTGTTATTTTTAAGTTATTTTCTGATGGAAAAGGAGTTAGATTGAAACCAAAGAGTAACTTAGGCGGGAAGGGACCTCTAGAAGTTGTGTGGTTCAATCCTGCTCTGGAAGCAGGGCCGAACCAGAGCGAGCTGTTCAAGGCCTTGTCCAGTTCAGTTTTGGAGGACGGGCCTCCACAGCCCCTGCGGGCAAGCTGTTCCAGTGTCTGATTACCATCACAGTGAAAAAAAAGTCCAGTTAGATACCATAAATTTCCAGTTTTGCAACTTGCGTCTTTTGCTTCTCATCTAGTTGCTACACGACTTTGAGAAGGGTTTGGCTCCATCTGTGTTGTCAGACAGCTTCACAATTCCCTCCCAAAGCTGTGTCTTTTCCAGGCTGAGCAAGACCTGCTCCACCAACATCTCCTCACAGGGCAAGTGCTCTAGCCTCCAGCTGTCTTGGTGGCTTCTGCTGAAGTTGCTCCAAATGTCAATGCCCGTTTTGTGCTGGAACAGCCCAAAACTGCAAATAACAAACTGCCATGTTAACTGCCGAGTCCCAGTTGTACAGCAGCTTTATGGTCTTCCAAATAACTTTAAAATCAAATGGTCATTTACAACTAAATGTGACAAAAATAACCCTTACAGATCTTACGTTCTGAGGTTTTGGAGCAGTTGAATTTTTTTGTTCTGTTTTGTTTGTGAAAATGGCTGGCCAGATAACAAAGAGAAACTACACACTTTACACACTGGAGGAAAGGGTACAGCATATTCCTACTTGTCATCAGAAAGTACACATAGGATAATGATTTTGAGGTATGTACCTAAATATATTTACAATTAAAACTAAAATTTCTCTACAAATGAATCTACTAGTGTACACTGTGAGAGACCATCTGCACCACTGTATCTAGTGTCCTACTATTGCTAGGAAGTAGATAAACTCTTTCACACAACTGAAATGTTCCAATTTGAAGTAATTACATTTTCCTGCCCTGTCTTTTTGTAAAATTGTGGAGAACCCACATTGGAGTAACATTCCGGCGGGACCTGTGACCCCATGAGGGACCCACGCTGGAAGGTAGAAGCCGTCTTATAAACTTCGGTTAATTTTTTCCTTCTTTGTATCAACTTGAAAATAGTAAGCTGTGCTGTGTGGATACCAGAGTTCAAAACTGCAAGAAAGAGGAAGGACTCTGCAATCAGATTGAGTTGTCGACACACGGTTCTCTACGCGGGAACAACTCTAGGAATCAGTAAGCTTCCTGGAGCAATGCCCGGTTTTAATATTCAGTGAGAATTTATTTGATCTTTGCAAATCATACTGAAGGATCTGTAAAGTTATATACATAAATTCAAGAGTTACTTTTGAAACATAAGCATTTATTCAATTTAAAGCTACATTTTCCATACTGATAAACCTTTTCGGATGCAGATAATGACATCTGAAGCTTAAGGGAATTTACCGATTACTACAGGGATCAGAAATAAATTATTTTTCTTTCAAACACAGCACTGTACAAATAGATGTAGATATCAAGAAAAAATGACTGCAGTGATTTGTTTTCCCAGGCAGTTACAATAATCACCTGGTAATTTAAAAACACAAAACTAAAAGCCCAACAACTATAAATCGATTCATTTAATGAGAAATAAACAAAACATTTGTACAAAAGTATTGTATCTAGCAATGTAGCCATATCTGCCGATTGCGTAATTGAATCATAACACTTCATTACGGAACAATTCCCTAAACCTCACCTTTAAATATTTACATGATGGCATTAGCTCCTGCTATACAGTGAAGTAATAGTAAAAAAGAACATTCTGTCCAATAAGACAATTCAGTAGGTGAAAGCATTTGGTAACCTGGCCTCATGACGATGTAGGTTATCAACAAACAAATTACAGTGATATCAGTGAAAACCAGATCTGATTTCAGTTCATTTGTTTAATGTGCTTTGGTTTAAATCTATTAAGAAAACCAGAGAAAGGAATAATTCTTGAACCATCTATCAGCCGGCACCACTTTCAAAAAAACAGTTTCGCAAAATTTGCTTGTAACAACTGTATTAATAGGATCAGAATCACTGGTCAGGAAAGTAGTTTGCAATGAATAATCTAGCCAACCTTATATCTTAGTATTCTCAAAGATACATACTCCCTACCGAGAATTAGCTTCATATTGCATGCAGAACTGAAAGTACGAGATACTGGTGAGACATAATCATAATGTACCAGGGAAAGGGAAAGTACAGACAAAAATGCTAACTATTCCTGGCACTACTAAGAGTAGTTTTCAGGCAATGGCTAGGAGTGGAATAATATAGCAAAGAAGTCCAAATATTATTTTATTATTTTATTTATTTGTTACTCTGTATAGTCTATATTCTGTATATTCAAGTAGCTAAAATGTTCAAACCAGACATTTATTTCACTTTCTTTTGCTTTTTAATACAAGATGGACATCTTTCCTGTTTCTTTGAAGATAAAGGTGAGAAAAAAAGTTTTCTGTTATCCCATGTGCAAAAATGTGATACTATATGTATGGTTTATAGTATCAAATGATAGCATACTAAAGGAAAAGTATTTCATGTGTATATGCATTTGGAATTTAATGTGCATTCTTAATCTTTTGGCTGGAGCTACGAAGTTTGGTCTTCAGGGTACATTAGTTCAACACAATAAATGAAGAACTAAGAAAAAGGAAGTTGCAGTTCTTGATACTGTGACCTAGCTTTAACAATAAACAAAAGTGTACTCCTTCCCTGAGCATTGTACAGATGAGGGCATCAACATGCACAGAGTGAGAGCTGTCTTCCACAGTCTGGAGCTGGAAATAGTTCAGATTCTCTCAGCAACTTGAAGTCAGGCATCTGATTTTTCAGGCTCATATTCTAATAGACATATAAGGCACTAAAAATCTAGCAAAATCCTCGTTTAAGCACTCTATTCTCCTGGTTCTCTTTTCTCATTGCTTCTTCCATTATCTCTTTCAAAAAAACACCTCTCCCAAACTGCCATCCATTTCATTGTTTCCTTTCTTCATAGCTCATTGCAACGAACACCAGCATCATACACGCATATTTATATCTGTGTTATGTCTCTGTTTCAGAACTGTTTTCTGAAAACAGATCTTCCAAAACGAAATCTGGACTGCTTTTCTGACATCTCTGAGTAGATATTTTGCAATTACATCAGTTCTGGCATAACTAAACAGGAGATGCTGGTCGTCCTCTCAGGCATGCTTCTCTCCTTTTCTCCTAACTATAGGGAAGTGTAAGTGCTGTCAGCAAGACTCCTAACTATTCAATTTGAACCTCTGTGTTGATTTTCCTATTCAGATTATGTGGGTTTATGTAACAAACTCTGATATTTGTTTCTCCATGAAAATAGGAAGAAGAAAAGCAGGCTCTACAGTACCTGCATTTTGATAAAACTTCAATCTAGATGGGCATCATTTAGCATCAGACTTTTTTACATCCTTTTTTTCATCCCTTAACAAATGCAAGCTGAACCTGCTGTTGTTTAATCAGACTTCTGTTTTGGTGTCACCTTCCTCTTTCCATTCCTGACTCACCACTTTCTGTCACATCCAACAAATTGCTTCTCTCTCAAGGTCCTTCAGCACTTACCTTCCCCTCACAAACCCACACTCTCTAAATACACTGACGTTTAAGATGTCACCTCTTGCCTCCAATCCTTTAGTGATGCCAGCCTTTTCATCTACCTGTTAAATTTTCAAGAAGGTATGATGGTGCTTTGTCTTCTGCAGCACCTGGTGCTGAACAAGGACTTGTTCTAAGTTCTTTGTCATATCTCATTTCAAAATATAAGTTTGTTGTGACCCTTATCACCCCGCTCCACACAGAGAACAAGACAAACCAAGTCAAAAACCAAGTAGACAACAGTCAGGCAGTTGGTGTGCTGGGACAACTTACTACCCCCCTAAACAGGAGAGTTTGTTTGACAGTTTACCTGCTAGTTTCCCATCTGTCTGTTTGTATCCATCTGTCATTTCTTCTTTTCTTAGACAATAAATTCTTTGGGGCAGGGACTTTCTTTTGTTTTTACTTCAGTTCACCTGTCCTGATTTTTGTTATTGCTAGTAGAAGACGGTAGGCTCTGCGTTGGCAGTGCCGGTTCTCGGGATGTGCCTGAGCAGGTTTCAGCTTGCTTTAACAATTTACTGGTGTCCGAGTGAGTTTTGCCTCCCCTGCTTTACGGTCAGCTCCGGGAACGCCACCGTTACGCTCAAAAGCTTGTAATGTGCAAAAGCGCTAAGAAATTATGACTAGTCCGGCTAATCTTTTAACAGCTGACTAGTCCAAATGACCCAATTAAAACAGAAAAAGCTCAAGAACTCTACAGTTCACATTTTCATACAAACCCACCCGCGCACCCTTGCAGGCGAGCCCCCCTTGCTCCAGTGCAGGCCCCGGCCTGCCATGGTCCCTGAGGCCTGAGCTGCCCCCGGTGTGAGGGGGGGCGGGGGGGGGCAGGGAGAGCCCCCAGCAGCACCAGCCGTCACCCCAAGGGAGCAGGGTCCTGCCCGGGGTCAGGATTTCTTCCTCCTTTCCTCCATCTGGAGACCCTGTGGGCTTATTTTCATGTTCTTTTAGCCACAGCCCAATTCCTTCTCTCGGGCTGCCAATTGGGCTTCCCCTGCTAAAAGCAGAAATCATATTTACTGTGCTACGCTGGTAGCCTGGTAGGAGAACTGGTGGTAGTAGTAGTAGTAGTAGTAGTAGCAGTAGCAGTAGTAGTAGCCATCTTATTACATCCTAGTAAATATTAATAACCTATCAGTAAACTCTGGCCTCTATTCACATCATTCAAAGCACAGTATGAATTCACCAAGACCTGTAGAGTTTATAGGACCGTTCAGGATGAAAGAAATCCCATGAAACCCAAACCAAACAAACCAACCCACCCCAGTAGTAATAACAGTTATCTTAATCCTCTATTAGATAAGAATAACATAAAAGGAAGCCTTTTGAATAAAATCGGAAGTGCTAAAAAGTGTGTAGCATTATTTCTTGAGTAGGTTTTGGTTGTTCTAGAGTAATGTGCTTAAAGCAGGATAAAAACACATCTAACTTTTAAAATAATCCAGTTCTTCTTTCCTCAAATGACATAGTAATAGTGCTTATGCACCATGAATACATAGAATATTTTTCCTTGTTTTCAGAAATCTTTTGTGTATTAAAATACTGTATCATTATAATTCATATTGTTAAAGTTCTGTACCTCTGTTTTTTCAACATGTTGAGCAACAATCTAGACTTATAGAGTTGCATGTTGTACTGTCCTATCTTCGTGATAAAATTGTTCACACTCAGCAGTGACTGATTGAAAATAGAGAGTGCGTAAAAAGAAGGAAATAAGACAAATCGATCAACAGAACATTCCGCTTGTGAAACTCTGTGTGTAGACTACTGATGGCTTTAGTCATTAAGCTTGGTCTCAGATGTGTTGCTGAAAGTTAACTGCCCACTCACAGGCCTGTGGAATGAGACATTCACACAAGCCTGACATCAGTTCAGCAGTCTGAAAAATTCAAGCCACTTTTAATATCTGTACTTCAGAAGGTTTGATTACTTTAGACATATATCTCAGCTGTATTCTCAAAAAACAGAATAGGATGATAAAAATATATCTCTTACATAGCAAAACAAAAAACAAAAGCAAAACCCATAAAAATCTGCTTTTTATCTATTTTATCCTGCTGTCATAGACAAAAAGAGCATAGCCCAGGCAATGGAAACATAAGATAACAGTGTAATTTTTCACTTTGACATATTTCCAGAGTACAAAAACAAAACTACAAAGCTTTACAGAATTTAAGTATTTTATAATATATGCTATATTTCTTACTGCACTTCCTTGTTATTCTGTGCACTATACTTCCAATTTCTCTGAAGAAAGTTACTTATAAAATGCTATTTTGGGGTATTATAAAGACATGCAGAAACATATTTATATATTTTAAAGGGCTTGAATTCAAAGTGTGAAAATCCTGTAATGATATGTATAGTCATTGCATTTTTTTTATATTATGCTGTGAAGTACAGGGCTGTAAAAAGGCACAATTTATAAAGGTATAACAAGAAAATACATATGTTTCCTGTTTATCTGTTGGTGTTCCCTAACTTAAATGGTGGCCATCTTGACTTGACATCCAAGTGTGTGAGAGTATGTGTTTTGGCAGTTAGGAATGTATAACAGCTGTTATATAAAATTATATAAAAATAAGAATGTCACCATTCAAGAAGCAAAATTGTTATGCTGGAAAAATGATCACTTATTTAGCCAGTCTGAACTGAAGATCACAGCTCTACATATCTATCTATCTATCTATCTATCTATTCTATTACAAAGTCTTTCCAACAATGTTGTTTTATGTAAATCTTGCATGGCCAATAGTAGGTCAACCTAAACAAGCTAAAAAGTTGTTAGGATTTACAGATACACTGAGGGGAAAAGATCTTATGGACATAAACACTCTACCTAGGACTGTCAGTTAGTCTATGGTATTTCCTCTGCTTGGGAATGACATACAAAAGGCTGCAGTGATTCTCATGTAAAATTCCATAGCAGACTAGACCAATTTCCTGATTTTTTGTCAGGATTCAGTATTCATCACAAGCAATGAATACTTTTCCATTAATCTTGGAGTTTTTCTCTCCATTTTAGGTTTTTATTTCCTAAAAATATTGTTGGCATTTTTCAGATGGGTTTATGTTTGATATTCTTAACTCCAAGGACTTCTCAAGGCTTTTAGGGTTTTTTTACAAAGTTCATCCTTCTGTGAAGTGAAAGAGTTGTATTTCTGATTTTTTTGAAGGAAAAGCAGTTAAACTAAGTATATAGTATTTTGCATTCATTGTGGGCCAAGAAGACACTGGTTAACACAACTTAGCTGCTTTGTGATAACTTAAATAAGCCAGTATCAAATTGACTGCAAGTATAAACTGTTTGCTTGCCTAGTTCCCATCTTAATTTTTGTATCTGAATGGAACTGCAGCTGCTCAAATATCCTGTGCAGCTGAAATTGAGAAAAAATACAACTTCTGTATTAAAAACCTGTTAATTTATGAAGAATTTAAAATAGATGTTTAAATCTTCCAAAAATAAATGTTAAAAAGTTTGTCTTTTTCTCTTTTACTAACCTTTAAGCACAGTTCTTACACAAAACCTGGCCGACACAATATCTTCCTCAGTAATAATTTAATTGCACGGTGCGGTGAAGAGGCTGCATATGATTATGGCTTCATCACTTGTACAAAATATACTGTCATGCATTTATTAATATACTGTGGAGTATTATCATAAATAATTTAAGCTCTATTTCTCCAACAATGGAGCAGACTGCATTCAATGATAAAATATTCTAATTTTTTTGTCATGTGTGTTTGTTTACTTATCATTGGGATAGCTTTCCCAGACCTTAGCAAAAACATTCGAAAGTTCTGCTGCAGCAGTAAGGATCACAAAAGTTAGAATAGAGACACTTTTGTGCACAAGCCATTTTAAGACTCCTAAACTGTAGCTATGTAGTCTTTTTAAAATCTGTATACTTAAATATATCACTGTAAAGATATTCACTGTGAATATCTTGAAACAATAACAAGTGCTGGTTTTGAATTTTATACTTTGAAGATTCCAAAATATATTTTAAACATAGTTCAATTTTATTTTTTTTTTTTTTTTTTTTTGCGTACCACATGAAAAAGGATCCATGGGATTAGATTTTGATTTTGGGTATGCCACTTTGAAATTTGTTCTTGTATTTCTTTTAGTCCTTAGCCAGACTGTTAGTGAAGATGTAGCATTCTTACCCTATGATGTATACAGGTTAGCATTCATCTGTTTCCTTATACTACTACTCACATTTAATAATAAAAAAGCTTGTTAATTTGAATTTCTAACACTGTTTGAATGTTGAAAATGCAAATGCTTTGCCAAATAACTAATTCCATTAATATTTTTCTGTTTTTTCCAGTTAAAAAAAAATCCTCACATATCATGAATACACACACATAAAATGCATATAAAATATTACTTCATGAGAAAAATGTGGGTTTGATGGATATTTTCTAAAATTGGAAGACAAAAAATTACTCATATTTTCTAAAATTGGAAGACAAAACCCTTTTTTTTTTTTTTTTACCTTGCTTGCTAGCTTGCTTGCTAGCCTTTATTTCTGCTGTTCAGCTGGCTGACTTATTCTCCCTTATACAGTACTGCTCTGATCAAAATTGCCTCCAAGAATTTGAAGTACTTCAACTTATCTGAGAGAAAAAAGATTTTTTTGAACAAAAAATACTGAAGAAATGTTTCACTGTGGACTTGCACAATGGATCCACCTGTCAAATTTTGACACTTTCCAAAATAATAATAAAAAAAGACTGAGTACTTCAGCCACACATTGTTCTGTCTGAAGAAAGCTCAATAGCTCAGAGTCACCTGTTTCTTTCTGGATATCACAGCCCGTGTATCTATTTCATGAGTGAAGCAAGACAACTTTATTGTAAATTTTTGCTTCAGCTTTTCAGTGTGTTATGCTGGTAGCAGTAAAAATATAATGTATATAAACAGTAAGATTTTACAGTGTGGTCCACATTCAGCTCCGCAAAGGTAACTTCACACCCAAGGACTTCTCAGAATCCAGGGCAGGTTGGAAAGTATCCTGAAGGCCGCCGTACTCCAATAAAGTTTTCAGTGTCTACAGCCATGTCAACGGTTGTGTTAGCATTGCTGAAATGTAGGACTTGAGTTGTTTACCGACAATAAATCAAATTATTTCTTTGTAATTACTTGACACTTTAGCATGGTCTAAACAGATTGCTGGAGAAATGCTGTAAAGCTCAAATCCTAGTACTGCTCTTGCAGGATGCCTGCAGCTGGCAAATCATGTGTGTTCTCCCAGCAATGGCACTAAATCTTCTTGGGCCTCACTGCAAACGTAGGTGGGATACGAAAAAACGGTAATCAAGCTTGTCGCAGTGTGGCCAGCATGGCCATAGTTGGTTATATGCACCGTTATGATGCTGTTAAATGATGTCATAATCTCAAGAAGCATAGATTTCCATCTACACATTCCAGAGGAGAGGCAGTTTGGAAACAAGCAAAAAGCTGAGCCTCTGTTCAACATATAATGTACATTTAGTTTCCCTTTTTCCACCTTTGTTAATACTCTAAGCAACAAACAATATAATGAAAGTGGGCACAAAAATATACAAATTTTTCTATCACTTTACTGTATGAAAGAGCTATTCCCTGTACTGTAAGGACTTTGTTGATTTTATACTTTATAGTATATATTTTTTTTACTTTATAACTTCTCTAATCTTGTTCCTTCTCTGAAGAGATTAAATATTGAAGACTAGTTGCACAAAAATCAGCTTTTGCTTAACTGTAGAAATAGCAGTCCCATCACTTCCAAAATGACAGAATTCTGTAAGAATAAATATATTTTTATTACTTTGATGATGATAAATGATTCTTACCACTGCTGAGCTATAGATAACAAAGGGACAATATCATCAGATGTTAACACTTCATGTAAATATGGAAACACTTCTAGCTTATCAAGCTAAAAATAAGCTGAAATTACTCATATAATGTATGTGAATAAAATTACTCCTAATCAAAATGAACTGCCCACATAAAAAGCCCAAATCAACAATAAAAAATTGGAACTAAAAATAATGATGACAGCTATCTTATTTTTCTATAGTGCATAGATATTTTGTACAGCAAACAGCTATATATGAACATGCCTTCAAAAGGACACAGTTTGAATCTAACTTTCCTCTCCAGTCAAACTGAATTTTATCACTGGGAGTTTGGAGGCAATTATCCTGCACTCAGTAAAAACTTGTATCTGAAAATCTTCCATTTTCTCATATTCTAAATAAATGTTTCCTGTTAGTAATGCTTAAACATTTCATTTTGGGTTGTGCAATGTGGCTTTTGCTTTTTTATTTTTTTAGTGTTATGATTTTTAATACTAATATTGAAAGTAATCCTTAAGTTGTGAAACAACACCCAGAATATTTGGAGTTGGCCAATTTTTTTCAGGAAGAAAGATCATCTTATTCTTATATTTTTAATTTTGTCAAGTAAGGTGTGAGGTATTCTGTTTCTGTTCAACATAAACCAATCACCTCTCCCTAAATTTTAGTTTTACTCACTAAACTAAAGAATTATTTCTTCAGAGCTAATATAAAATTCTTGAATCTTGCCGTCAATTAAACCAATAGCAAAAGTTATACTAACTGTAATGGACCAAGCATTACACAAGAGGTTCTATATAGGTACTGCATGATGTGGTGTGTGGATGTAATACCCTTTATCAGTGTACAAGTTTATTTTCTATAAATAAATTCATATATATATTATATACATACATCTATTTTAATATGTGCACATTATGTATACATGCATGACCCACACCAGTAAGAAGTTTCCCAAAACAAAATAAAACCAGACAAATAGAAAAACTTTGGACATTTTACAGACTCTCATATATTAGGAAGAGGGAAAAAAAAAAAAAAAGAGACAAAGAACCATAACTCTAATTCAGATGAAAGATTAAAATCAAACAGAAAAAAAAAAAAAAAATTACTCTCATCTCAGAAGCTGAGATTTACTGCCGAGCACACCAGAACGAACCCCTGGTTTGACAAGGCCCCTCCCGGAAGACCCTAGCGAGCATCTCCTCGGTCTGAGGGAGGGAGAAGGCGGCCCAGCAGGACCCGCGGCGGCCGACGCAGGACGGCCACCCGCGCTCGCGGCCTTTCGCCGGGCCGGCAGCCCCACCGCCAGCCCAGGGCTTCCCTCCAGCTTCCTTCGCTCGACGTGGGTTGTGATCGTGTGGCTGCCTGCCTGGGAGGCTTATGTTCACTTTGCTTTTTCCCTGCAAGCAGCGAGTGGAAGTGACAAGACCGTTCCAGGAAGGCAGCCAAGAAGATGTCAGTGTATTTTTCCTAGCTGGGCATAAAAGCGATGGTAGTGATGATGATGATTTTTGCACCGCTGCGATTTTCCCATGGACGTTTCTTTCATAAAAAGGCGTTTTTCTCTTTTAGAAAACGTATCAGTGGAAAAATTCTTAAGATTAAATGAAACATTTTGGGTTCGGAGGTAGAAAGACAGTCTGTTGTTCCCTACATGAATTAAAGAAATTACTGCAAGTCCTTTCTGTTTTGAAGAATTCAGACCTCACCCTGATGTGTTTTGTTTTTTTTTTTTTAAAATAGGAAATAATTGCCATACTTGCAGTCCTCATTATACAGGGAACTAAATTGCATGACTGAGAGATACTTTTAATATAAATTTGAACCGTTATCACAGACATCTTAGAATGCAGTTTCATAATGTGTCCAGCACTCCAGTCTTTCCTGAAAGCAGCTTTCCATGGTAGCCGAGACATCTCACGTAAGGGGGACCATTGCTTTGCCCTTTTAGCCCTTTGGTCTACTTTGAGTTCTGTAGACAGAACCTATTCCCTGAGAAAGAAAGTATAACTGGCCTGCTTGTTTTTCAGACTTACAGAAAGCCACCGTGAAAATAGGTGGAAAATGGGCCTTTGTGCTTGTCAGGAGACAAAAGTATCTGAACAACATACCAGTTAGTTCCCTTTGAATGGTGATTTTTCATCTTCTTTTCCTTTGCCATTTAACTGAGTTCAGAAACTGGTGGTTATTTATCAGCTTATTTTTATTGTATAGCTATATTTGAAGCACACCTCAGCTAGCTATCTCAAGGCCATTTCAAGCAACATGTTCTACACTGGGTAGTTCGGAAAGAATTATGTACAGCTTCAGTATTCTTTGATATTGGTTTTATTTGCTTTAACCACTATGTACCAGGCATTAACTTATTCAACAGTGTTTATTTAAGCATTTGTAAGATATTTCCTTGTCTCTCTGTTCAGTTTTCTGATTAGTGTTAAAACAATATTTTGTAGAATTAAGTTTCAATTGACTTGCAAGGTTTTATTTTCAAAGATAGATGTTTTGCTTTGAAGACCTTTTGTTCAGTGTCTGATTTAATGGACTTCCCTAGGTTCTTTCCTACTTAGGTGTATTTTGCAGTGGAATGCCCCTTTATTAACACACACAGTGATATTCACTATAAACATTATATTTTAATCACGTTTCCATTTATTAATATACATTCCAGGACATAAAATTTGTTGTGGTATACATACCAGTTAATGATGTTTAGAATAATCGCTTGCTCATTTTCATAAAGCTTCCAGTTTCCTTTACTAGCTCAGATCTACTTTAACTTCTGCGGAGAATGGCACTGGTATATTCACATGCAGAAGCTTACCATTGCTGAAACATTACAAAATAATGCAGGAATAATGGTAATGGATTCCATTTTGGCAGGCAATGAGATGAGACAGCTATCACACTGGGATATCAAGGGGAGAGGTAGCTTTACAGAAATTCCTCCACCTCCCCTCTGAAAAAAGAGATAATAAAAATAAAGTAAGAACAGTTGGAATGAAATGTTTCAATTCATTGTTTCAGGCTAGAACATTTTCAGGGGAAAAAAAAAAAAAGTCAAAAAATACTTAAGGGGCATTGAAAAGCTAAAATCTAATCTCCACTTTGAATCAGATAGAACAGATACTGGAATATGGCTCCTCTTCTTACAAATCACCCGTAATCACCATACTGTAGAATTAGTCTTCCATTTAGCTGTTCATGTAGAAGGGAAGATATGCAAGAGGAGAGAATCTGACATTTTAAAAGAGGCTGATGCTATAATTTGGTGAGCAAGAAGCTTGCCTGGTATGTGGGACGGAGTCTGTGGGAACCTAATCTGTCATAAACAAGCAGATCAGTTACTCCCACACTCGAGTAAAATGTTCTAGCCAGTGGGTTATTGTCTGGGCATTGGGTAGGCTGAGTATCTATCACAGCCTTCTCACAAATACATTCTCCAAAAGTGTCATTTTGATTCTACATCAGAACAATAATAAAATATTCTGAAACTGCACACTTTCTCTTTTCTTTTATGACACTGAAAAATCGTTTTCTGGTCAGCACTAGAAAGAATAAAATTCTCAGATCCCTTACTCAGTTTGTCAATCATGGAACAGAGTGAAAAATGACTTAGATTACTAAGGTTTATTTCAGGGAAAACCCCCAAGAAAGACAAGTGGAAATAAAAAAACAGTTCTCCTGCCTGTGTTACAATCTGCAGACAAAGAAAAAAAAATCTTAATTCAGTAGGCATTCATTTATGATTAAATATATATATATATATAAAAGTAGATATAAATAAAAACAAGGCACAAACAGATATTTGTATAACCTGATAAGGTCTGGGAACTCCCTGAAATCAGTAGAGAATTCTCCGTTTGAAGTTTTTTCCACATGGGAGGTATTTAGGTACAGTAAAAATGGGTGTCATTAAAACCTCTAGCTTTCCCTAGCTAAATAAAACGATTGATTTAGTTTAACACGGGATAATCATATCACCATCTGTGAGTTTTGACCACGGAAATTAAACAATATCATACTTTAATAGTAAATAATGTTGTCTATATTAACAAATAGTGTGGCACAATATCCATCATGAAAGAGTTATTTCAGAGAACCAGGCATCCACACCACATTTCTGTGCATTTTTACTTCAGATTAGCTGTAGTCTGTTCCTGCGGACTGAATGGCCGTGAGCAGCTGGAGCATGTTAGACATTGTCGTTCAAGGCATCTTCCAGTCTAGCTTCATTCAAAATGGAAACCAGTTTACAGCCTTGGCAGGAGTGAACTGAAGCACAGCCTGCGAGGACAACTGGGAGATGAACTGCAGAAGTGTGCCTGCCCTCAGTAAAGGACAAATACAGATCCACTCAAGGTAAGTGAAGAAGATGATATGACTTAGGAGCTAAATTGATGGTTTCCTCACACTTAGTGAAATTCCGTCTCCAGCGAAGCTAAAGGGCAAAATCGTTACTGATGGGAGCAGACTCAAGGTTTTCTCCTCAGTTTCAGGAAACCCCGAACTCCTGAGAGAAGGAAAATCCACCAGTATCTGGTGAAGGGAACACTCACATACCAAAAATGATGCCATACAAAGCGAAATTTTTCTCCCCACTTCCCTCAGTTGGAGGAGGACACAGATTTTTTTTTTAAAAAAGTAAAAAATACTAAGAACAACCAGCTTTTGGAGTGAATCTCTCCATCACCCACATTTACCATGCACCAGTTCACATTGCATAGCACTTCCAGAGCTTGAGAAGAGAAAACTTCTCAGATGACACTGGAATGAAAGGGAACTGACTGAAGAATTACAGTTATCAGTACTTAGTTATTACGTATTTGATCATAAGATGAAAACTGGTAAACTGAAAAAGATCTGCCTCTATCCAAAGCTGAAGAAAAGAAGTTAAAGGAAAGTCGAGGCACCAAGGCCACCCTTATAATCTGTAACTTTGAAAGCAAAAGACTAATGGAGACATTCATCAGTTAAAAGTTAAAGAAAAAACCAGTAATTTATTTGATGGGTATTTTTCAACAACCTCTAAAATTTTTGTCTAACAAAAGAAAAGTATTAATGAATAACATAGTGAAAAAACTGATGAAAATATTCATCTATTCAAGAAAAAAAAACTGCTCAGCTATTCAAGAACTCTTACTATACTTGTCATGTTGGTTTGTGATGCCAGTCGTAAGTGGGAATTCATCTGTATCACCAAAAGACATCTCTTTTTTGTTTCTCATTTCACACATCTATTTGGCATGTGTGGTAAGTTTGCTTCTCTCTCCTTATCCAAACATATCTTGAAGACATAATTTGTCTTTGAGCCCTTTAAAAACCCTCAAAAAAGTTCAAATTCTCCAGCATACTAAACATATGAATATAACAACATTCGCATTATATCCTCTTCTAATGTACTCAGAAGATTTCGGTTATTGCAGAATCTGAGGATGTTGTACAAAACTGGAATATATTCATCTTTAAGATACCTTTGCTAGGTAGGTATTATCTCCATTATGCAGAAAGTCACTGGCACAATCTTGGATAGGATGCCTGTGATATGATGAAGCATGGAACATACTCCAAATCAGCAAAAACGTAGTAGCACCATAATTGTTTACTTCATTTTCTGCATGCTCCAGTGGCATCCAATAATTCCTGAAAACTCACCTTTCTTTGACAGATTTAGACCCTTTTACTGGTAGGTGTAGATAGCTAGATAATTCAATAGGGAAATACAGAATATTTCAGGTATGCTACACATTCTGAAGCGGAGTCATACCATGGGACACTATACCTACACTGGCCTGGATGTTAGCAGCCTTTGTTGGTATTTGCTTGGAGAATGTAAATATGGTTTTGTGATAGATCCATTTATTCCACTTTCCTTCTTGTAGAAATAATCTGCCTAAACAGTATCTTTGAGGTGGAAAGGAGTTTGTCAGTATTTAGGGTAGTAATAGAAGAAGCAGCAGCAAAATTGACTTCCATGACTGTGCAGAAGACGCCAGATCTGAGACGTGACAAAAGCCTGTGTCAGCCCATCAGACTCACACAACTGATGCTGTGGGGGAACACACGAAGTCTTACGAAGGAGAGATGTGTGAGTGAAGAACATCAGTGGGAGAAAGGATAAATATCTTGACACATTTGGGATTTGAAAGATGGGGACAGTATGTGAGTTTTACAACCATTGCTTAAAATTCAACAAAGCTGCATGAAAAAAGCATACCTTCTCCTAGAACAAATCCCCTGGTCAAACTGCTGGCACACCAGGCTCTCCCCTTCATCTTTAAAAACATGTAGGCAATGCACTCAACTATATTGTAAGAACATGGTGAGAGAAAAGAAATAACATCAAAGATTTTCTCTTTAACTGAAAAGATTTAAGTATCATTCTCACAAAAGCTCTTTTCTTTGCTGAAAACAGGTACACTTTTCAATTAATGAAAATCAGTGTCAACCACTCAAACAATTCAAAATAAGATTTTCTTTTTTTTTTTTTCTCGCCTGTATGAAATGAACAGGTTTGGGTTTTTTTAACCATCACTCTGGGGGCACCAGTTAAGAAACCTGAAGTCAGGGCTGCCATTCAGACGTATCTAGACAGGCTGGAGAAAACAGGAATGTCCTGAAATTCAGCAAGGACAAGTGCCAAGTCCTGAACCTGGGAAGGAAGCACGCCTGGCACCGATAGAGGCTGGGGACTGCCTGCCTGGGGAGCAGCTCTGCAGGAAAGGGATGCTGGTGGGCAGCAAGCGGAGCGTGAGCCAGGAATGGCGCTGCCGGCACGGACAGCCAACAGCACCGAGGGCTCTATCAGCAGGTGTACAGCCGGCAGGCTGAGGAATAGGTTGTCCTCATCCTAATTAGGATGAAATAGTATATCTGTCTTTTTAATTAAGGGGCAGCACAGAAGACTTGTGTAGAAGTAAGGATATTAAGTGTGCCTTCTATTTCTTAAGAAACGTAGACCTGATCAGGAAGCTAGATCTGTTGGGGAATAGTCTGTGACGTGGGATGCTGTCAATATAGTCTTGATAAAGGAACAAGCGAACAAACCGACCAAGTCTAGTGGCAAATAATCGTTAAAAAATTAAATTATTTTCTGTGTAATCTCTGTTTTACCAACCTGTCATTTGTATCATGTGGTATAAAGCCAAAAAGTCAGCAATCTGGCGGCTCTTCTTTACCTCTTTCCAGTAAATGTATGTTGGGCGATTTGAACCATCTGCTGCAGAGTGTTTTCTAATGGGAAGAACAGTAGACAGTTGTCAACATCTGTGTTGTAATGTCATTTAGGGGCACACCAACTATCAGGGGGAGGGAAGCAACAGCAGCAGCAGGAACAAATACACTTGGGTTGGCAGGAGATGGGAACTAAATGTGAGGAGAAAGAGCAAGCATAAATGACATTTGTTTTGCATTCAGCAATTCTACAAAACAGCAAACTGAAATGCAAATGTCTAAACCCATCTGACTTCTTAGATTTCTAGTCAACCAGCTTTCAATTACTTATGGAGCTTTCTGAAAGCAACCAAACCAAACCAAACCAAACTAAACCAAATAAAACCTCACCAAACCATATAGTTCTGTTTCATCTTCAAATTAATAAAACAAATGAAAGATTTTGCTTTATGCATGTTACAATTCTGCTTATTCAGAGGTTACGCACCATGAGATGCATACGTATGCTTAAGTAGTAGATGCCTAATAAAGCAGTCTGCCATTTCCTACACAGGCAATAGTGAAAAAGGAATGCTTATGAGGCTTCCAAAGAGATGTTCGGCGAGCTACATAGCCTTATTGGCTATGTGAACTGATTTCTTCTTGTATCTTAAAACATCAGTGAGAAAGAAATTAGTAAACACTAAGGAGAAAAGATTTTCATGTTGTGAATGGTGCATATAAGTGAAAGAACAATATTAAAAGAAGTGGAAAAGAGAAGGAAAGATAAAGAAATATTTGAACCAGGGGTTTGTTACTGTTCTCTCTAAAGTGGTTGGTTGCATTCACACTTTGTCTCTATCCAAGATCTATTAAACTATGTACAAAGAGGCAGTAAAGGTGCTCATAACCTCTGGCTGATATTTAATGCAAGATCCAGTGAAACACACATTCACCACTGCAAAAAAGGCCAAGTAACCACTAAAGATGCTAGAGTTACACTTCATTGAAGCAAAGAATACTTTATTAGCTAGCTGATTCCCAGTTAACAAAAATTCATTCATATATCTGTGAAGAAACATAGCCTTTATTCTAATTATTTCTAAATCATATTTAATTTAGGAACTTGAGAGAAGGAGTTTCAGGACAAATATTAAACAGGTCTGGACCCCTTCAATGACCAAAGTAAAGGTTAGATATAAAAGCTAGTGCCAGCAGCTAATCAGAAATAAAAGAGAAAATGAGGTGAATGAGAATGAGAAATAATATTTTCTAAGAAAATTAAGCACAGTTTTTACTGTATTTTTTACTTACATCTTTTTTAAACACTTTTGACAATGTCACCTGTTTTGGATAGTATAAAAAAGACTTGCATTTATGCTTTCATCTTAACACTACTTGAGTATATTAATAAATTGGGCTGCTATATGGCTCTCCTTAATGAAACATTTCACAAATCTGAAAACTGGACATCTTACAAAATGGCCAAGCTTCTGAACACATACTACACTGTACTCAAAAAGTAACAGAATGGTTTCTTTTTTAAATAGGACAGGCCAAGAGTAACCAGTGCCAGAAGAGAAAGTGGGAAGTTGAATGAAGGTCCATTAGTCTAGTAAAAACCATGTTGTTAGGATTCAGTATATGTGGCTAGAAATTCACGAGTTTCTTAATGATGCTGAATTTGGGGTTTTTTTTGCAGAAAGGAGTTGTTCTAATACTATGAACAATTCTGGCTCTACATCCAGTCTTGAAGGAAGTTGAAAACTGAATCTGCATCTCCTCATTTGGTCTATGTCATAGACCATATATGGTTCATAGTATGAACCACACTATAAGTAACTATTTTTTCTAGTTAGACCACATAAGACTTCCAGTAGTTCATTATTGGTGAAAACCAGAAAAGTTTAACTAGTACAAATGTTATAAAGCCTGAAAGAAACCTTCAATATCCTGTCTGCCTCTTCATAAAACTCATATGGCATTCATTACAACTGACTCATTTTTCTGTTAGAAAATGGTGATGCAGAAACAGCCCACGTGGATTTGTCAAGAGCAACTTACTTCAAATTAATTGAGTGGTTTTTTTTTTTTCTTTTTTCTTTTTTTTTTTTTTTTTAAA
>JAVJGG010004952.1:0-38677 GCA_035590195.1 Aviceda cuculoides
TTTGCCCTTAGTGAAGCCATGTTGGCTGTCACCAATCACCTCCTTATTTTCCATGTGCCTTAGCATAGTTTCCAGGATGATCTGCTCCATGATCTTGCTGGGCACAAAGGTGACACTGACTGGCCTGTAGTTCCCTGGGTCTCCCTTCTTTCCCTTTTTAAAAAGGAGGTTATGCTTCCCGTTTTCCAGTCAGTGGGAACTTCCCTGGGCTGCCACACCTTCTCAAATATGATGGATAGTGGCTTAGCCACTTCTCCCACCAGTTCCCACAGGACTCATGGATGCATTTCATCAGGTCCCATGGACTTGTGCACATTCAGGTTCCTCAGATGGTCTCAAACCTGATCTTCTCCTACGGTGGGCAGTTCTTCATTCTCCCAGTCCCTGCCTTTGCCTTCTGCATGTTGGGTGATGTGGCTTCCTTCACTGGTGTTGACTGAATGCCAGTCTTGCAGCAGATCTATCAACCATGCATGACATACGACTGCAGAAATCTAAACCACCAATAGGTTTCAGAAATTTTAAATAAGAAAACAGCTTACTGAAAAAAATCAGCTTCCTTTTTACTAAGGTTGACAAACAAACTGTAGAGGAGACAGTATTATTCTCCTATTCAGAGAAAACATCTTCCCATGTTAACATACACATAAGAGATTAATTACCTCACACCTGTCAGGCTGTTCTGTTGATTTTCTGCAGCCAAACCCCAATTGCCACAGAAGCCTCAAAAGTTTGAGTCGCTGTTAAGCCTTGAAACAAGTGCTGGACGGTCATAGTCTTCCACACTTCCATTTAATAGCAACACTTCGTGTTTGTGTGGTAGAAAGATGCCTAATGACTTTCCGGACGGACTTTCAATTAGACACGAAGTGTAATACAACCAAATATTGCTGTGAGGGTAGTGAATGAGAGCAGATGCTGCCATGAAGTTAGGGTGGATACATAGCAGGGGAATGCAGACTTAGATCCTAGAACCGTGCATCATGAAGAAAATGTATAATTAAAAAAACTCAGGTTTTGAGAAAATACGTTGTGTGAATACTGAAGGTCCAGGAAAAAGCTGAAATTGTAATTAGAGACAAGGAAAAAGGCTTCTAATCTGAAACATAATAAAATGCATAGAAAATTTATTTGACCAGTGGAGGAAAAAAGCATATCCAAAGCAAAAGAGTCATAAAACAAATTATAAGGAGTAGTTATTTGGGCTTCCTACTCTTTTGTGACAGCAAATTAGAGTGAAATTAAGAAAATAGTAAGGACATAAATCTTACACCTTCACAAACTGTATCATAGAGTCACGTTTTCTATCTTACCATTTCATTTCCTTAAATTATATATGTTTGTAAAGGCAAGAAAAAGCAACTTAAACCAAAAAGCAACTTAAATCAAAAAGCAAAAGCACACTGCCAAAATACCAGGCGTTTCACAAGGTATCTTTCTTTTTTTTACAAAATTCTAACACCAGTTGTATTAGCCAGCCAAAAAATGTTATCCTCACTTGAGGAGGGGAAGGGGGAGAAAATGTACAAATAAATATCTTCTTGTTTTCTAATTAAAAATACTGTATTACTGAAAATAATCCCAGACAATAGAAATGGAAAGTTCTACTAAATTAAACATTTCACTACTACCATCCTTGTCCATCCTATGCATTTTAGTGCTTCTTGCATATTCATTTTAAGGGAACAATTTTAAAAGCAGCAGAGGTTAATGTTAAAATGATATTTACATGCAGAAATTGCTAACTGGGTGCTCACAGAATGCAAATTTCTATTTTTTCTCTTGGGAAACTATTTTCTACTCATAAAGTATGAATAGTTTTTTTCAGAATTCCAACTTAAATCTCCTGCTACAGTAATCTCTTAGTGTCTTAGTACAATATCATAACATCCTAAATAGTCCTCTGAGACTGGCTTGACACATACAAGTCTAAAGACTGTTGCTTTTATAATTTTAAAAATAATCCCTCAGACAGCTTCCACTGTGATTTATTTAGAATGCATTCATCAGTGTGTTTAACTATTATCCAGCTATACCAGGAAACAAAATGCATGAAATGAGATGAAAAGGAGGGGACAAAAGGAGAGAATAATTTTTCACTCCTTTTCAACTCCTTTCTTCTTTGTAATTTTTTTTTTTTTTTTCCTCTCTCCCTGTAATGCTTAGTTATCTTTTCAGGACTCTTCTCTCCCCATTACTACTGCATTTCATTTTATTCTTCCTTGCCTGGTTCAGCCCTTTATTATTTCACTGTTGGGTTAGGTGGGCCAAAGCTTCCCTTTCAGTGCAGAATTGATTGCTTCCCCACAGGAGTGTCAGCAATCAGCAGGGAGCTGAAAAGATAAAACACTCAGAACCATTGTTTCTCCAGGTAGAAACAAGAGGTGACAGTATTTCCAACAATAATTACTCATATCCATCCTGATGGAAACACTGCTGACAAAGGCAATAGAATTTATTAAAAAAAAAATTAGCGGAACAAAATAATCTCTGTCATGGAAGCCTTAGCAAAAGCCATGGAACTTGCCGGTGCCTCTGCTTTATTTAGTCTGATAAGGCCTTGATGACTTCTTCGAGTCAAACAGAGAAAATGTTCTTAAACAAAAAAAAAAGGGGGGGGGGTGGGCAGGAAACACTGTTTGTTTAGCCATTTGCTTTCTAGGAATCCGAGAGCATTGTTATTTATTGTCTTTTTTTTTTAAGTGTAGTTTTATACAATTTTGAATCCTTTTATAGTCTGAACATCCAAAGACATTGATTTTTTTTTCTCCAATTCTTTAGAATTTGATCAAATAGTTCATCATAAAGAAAGGTATGTTCCCACAGGGGAAAAAAAAAAAAACCTATTTCAACCTGAAAGACAGTTAATTAACACATGGCAGGTGATCAACAACACTAATCTTATATATAATATTAAAAACCCATATAAATTATTTATGAAACTGCCTTGCAGTATTGAATAGGAAGCAGCTGTTTAGGAGTTAGTGGACTTAAACCTGTAGTACCCAGATCTGCAGAGATTCTACTTCGTAACACAACAATGACCTGTCTTCTGTGCCATTGACCGCTGGAATTCAGTCCCGAGACAGGGTGGAGAGGTGGGTGCCTCAGGAAGACAGTTTCAGAAAATGATAGTTGAGCGGCTAGGCAGAAATGGCAGGACAAGGAGGAGAGGGAAGACCTGCATGATACCACGTGGGTACTGTCAAAAACAGAACTCAGATTTCCACCTCCTTGCTCAAACAACGAACTGTCCTTTTGAGGAATTAAATGAGCAAATTAAATCAAGTCGAATTACATGTTACAGAATTAAATTAGTTGTAGGGGTTGGATTAATTCTCCGGTCCACTAACTCCAGTTCTGTTTTACTAGATTCTCTCTCAGCTCATTTATTCCATCTTCCTCCTTTTTATACATTTCTTCTTTTATTCCTTTAATCTCACCTGTAGAATCACTTTTTAAATAATACACATTTACAGACACCTGTGTATGCATAGCATTCTAAGGTGTAGTTTCTTTTTTTAATTTTTTTTTTTTTTTTTTTTGGTAATTTACTTGCTGTTAAGTGAGCTACTGTGAAAGGAACAGAAGTACTTTTCAAGTCAACATAATTCAAAATTTTTAACTGAAATAAAATACAATTGCAATTTATATTTTAAATTTGATTAAAATATAATACATGCAAAACCATCTTCTCCAAACTAGGATATGAATCATATAGTGTTACTGCAGTAAAGGATCAAAGAAATTAAGGAATCGTTCACTGCACAAGTAATTTCAAGTAGATTCAATAAAGCCCCAGAGAGTATTAAACATGAACCTCCAGTGTGTCGAGTTTGGATGACTTAGCAGGGAATTCCCTTGCATGCTCTGTCTGGAAAACTGTTCCAGAACTGAAAGCCCAGATTACATCATATATGTCCTGAAAAATTTAAGAAGAAAACAGAAAACCATGGATAGGGCAGCCAGAATCCTTGCACAAGCTGAATGATACATAGGAAAGTAACTCAAATTTTTGAGTTTGCAAATTGTATTGTTAGAAAAGATGTAAAGATCATGTGGGATATATGACTCCCACTGCTTTAATCATTACACCTTATTGTTACTTTCAATTCCAATAATGTTGTCATTTCTTCTATTTTTTTTTTTTACAACGTTTTCCTGGTTTTACATAAGATTTGGTTTTCAAAGTTCTCAAAAATGACAGACTTTATTTTCCTCTTTCTTGTTTTACAAAAGATAGCCATAAAATCATCTGATGATGTCACCGTTTCAGTGTCTCCTCCTCATTCCAAAATTCCATACCTCACTGGAGTTACAGTCAGGGTTCACTGATTCAGCCCTTTAGAGAGCACTCCGATTATCAGACAGTCTAGGTCTAAGTTATAAATGTATGAAAGCAAGGACTAAACCCAAGACAAATTAAACACAATATTTTGTTTAACGGATCTCGCCTAAGAAAATCACGACTCATTCTTTGTGAAGCAAATAGCAGGTAGCTATTCAAGTACAGATCTCATTTGTCTTAACAGAGTTAAGACTGAAAAAACTTCCCGAACTCCTTCAAACCAGAATTAGCATTTTGTCAAAATATGACTTCGCCATTTGTGTAAAACTTGCACTGTAGATCTGTGACTTTTTTAATTCTTCAAGTTTTCAATTGTTTAGTGTGCACTAAGCCTTAAAACCTACTTGTGAATAAATGTAGTTGTCCTGGTTTCAGCTGGAATAGAGTTAATTTTCTTCCCAGTAGCTGGTATAGTGTTATGTCTTGGATTTAGTGTGAGAAGAATGTTCATAATACACTGATATTTTTAGTTGTTGCTAAGTCGTGTTTAGACTAAGTCAAGGATTTTTCAGCTTCTCACTCCCCGCCAGCCAGAAGGCTAGAGGGGCACGAGAAGTTGGGAGGGGACACAGCCAGGACAGCTGACCCAAACTGGCCAACGGGGCATTCCATACCGTGGGATGTCATGCCCAGTATATAAACTGGGGGGAGTTGGCTGGGATGGGCAGATCACTGCTGCGGGACTGGCATTGGTCAGCAGGTGGTGAGCAATTGCACTGTGCATCGCTTGTCTTGTCTTTCTTGGGTTATATTTCACTCTCTTTTTGTTATCTTCATTATTATTATAATTATTATTAATTTTTTATTATTATTATAATATTTCAATTATTAAACTGTTCTTATCTCAACCCACAGGTTTTTCTTGATTTCGATTCTCCTCCCCATCCCACCGGGAGTGTGGAAGGAGGGAGTGAGTGAGCGGCTCTGTTGCGCTTAGTTGCTGGCTGGGGTTAAACAACAGTGGAAAAACAAGAAAAAGGATCTCCTCATTCCTAGTCACACACCGCCCGTCTGAAGCTGGACTATTACACCCTGATTACTTCTACATCCATGCTCTTAAGCGGGGAGTGGCCACTGAAGTTGTTCCCACCCCAAAGCTCTTCTGCCCTGCTGTGCTCTTCCAGCCACGAACACCACACGACCACAGCGTTGGCTGCGGGGCCAACGGAAATTGCAGATTTCCCGGGTAGGTTTCCCAGAATCTCCCCAAGCTCATCTCCTGCTCATGAACCCTTGCTACGTCAGCAGTGATGGCTCTGGGTGTTAGTCTACTACAATACTAATTATAATACCGCCTCCATAATAAAATGTCTGCCACTACCTCCAGACTAACTGTAGACTGAATTGTAGATGCAAGTTTGAAATGAGATGGGTTTTTGGCAGCACCTGCACAAATGAGGAAAAGATGCATTAAATAGTTCTACTATGAAAAACAGATACCCAGACACTGAAGTCTAACTCATTATTATATACTGAAGATAAGTTATTTCTTCATTTACTTCTTTTGGTATGAAACTGTAAGGTAGCTCCTAACACTTCCTAGACCTTCTCTGTCTGGACTTAGAAAAAAAGTGAAAATTTCAAAAATGCTGTACTTAGCTCATGTAAAAAATGGAATACAAATTTTAGAGAAGGGTGAACAGGTTGAAAAGATTTTCCATTCTCCTCACTGAAAAGACTACAGTAATGGTCATATCTGACATATAAAAGCTTGTAACAGCTGTTATGAAATACTTTTCACAAGACTAAGAAGCTAGCACAACTAAGTATAATATTAGTTTAGTTATCTTTTCTCTGATGCTGTAATCAACCTATAATGCCATCAGTAGGGACAGGGAATCTTAGAAAAATTACACATAATTTTTTATGCTTTAGAATATTTTAGCAAAAAAAATACAATTACTGTAATAATTTTCAAATATTTAGCCCTTTTCAAAGTAAGATAAAATGTCCATCTTGTATGGGGAATTGAAAGGTATTCACTTGCTTTGCTTTTCACATGGTATTTCTGCATATGGCAAGATTTGTAAGACTTGTCCTTTGTATAGGACAGCAGGCAACCATCTTCAAACTCCACCAAATGAACTGAAGCCTAATTCATCCTTTCTCACGAGCCCACTAGAAAGCGACAGCTCATAATCAAGATCACATTTTTTTTTTTTTTTGCACAGTTTTTTTACATCACACTCCATCTACAATGTGGTCACCTGCAAGAGACATTTCATTAGAGCTTTCTATTGGTTGTGCTCTGCCATACAGGAGACCCGGGCTTCATCCTTAACGTTGCTGTCTCTGGAGCAGTAACAGGCGGCATTGGCGTGTGATTTGAGCACCAAAACAAGAGAGCACAGCACACCTCTCACTTCACTGCATAATTCATAATTTAAACCGTGATGATTTCTAACTCTGGTATTTAATTAATCGGAAAAAGCACTGGGTGATTTATAGAAGTAGCAAGGAGTCAGAAATAATCTCTGCGGTTCCAAGAAGGGCAGGGAAGATGCTGGGAAAATCATTACTAATGTTTTCCACATAACACATATGTACTCACCCAACTAAACACACCAAAATGCTTTTTCTTTACGCTTATTATGAGCAAGCAGGAATAGCTGATTTTTCTGATTAGCCAATAAAACCAGATTAACACTCGGTAAGAATGTGTATGTTGTTTAAAACAGTCACTGATATTATTTTTTATTACTCCAAAGAGGAATAAAGATTGTCACTGACCCAGTGTCCCACTTGGCAATAGCTATACATTTTTTTTCTCAAAGATCTCCTATGCATAACCTTTAGGAGTTAGTAAAAACTACATGTTTATAAAACCATGGTAACCACAAGTGCTTTCACAAATACTGGTTAGAGAGTAGTCATATTTTTTTAACATAAACCCATTGATTACAGATGGCTGAGATTTAGGTTTCCTGGAAAGAATTTTTTCAATTTTCAGATAAGCATTGGTCATGGACACAATGTTACCAGCCAGATGGGCAAAGTACAAATAGCAATGTGTAATCGCAGTGTTTCTGTACAGACTCTATTACAATGCTTAAGAGAAATCACCAGTGAAATTCTCTAACGCACTCTGAAGAAACAGGCAAAACTAGGAATCACAACCGCAACATTTTACATTCAGGTCCATTTTTGTCCTCTGTTAAAATTCCCTTAGAGTAGATATTATTTTTCATGTAGCACATCAAAGGATAATGTCTTGCCAAATGTTTCTTTGAGATTATTAAAGAACTTTGGGTTTATTTCTGTATTATACTCACCAGACTCCTTGCAGGGTGTGATTCATCATCACCTATCTCCACTGTGTCCTCTTTACATCAGGCCTTCTTACTACAAAATTCACCTGCAACCTTCAGAACTGTGCATCCAACAAGAGATATTTAACCCCTCAACCTAGCAGAAATTCCTTCTTAAATTTACAGATTAGAAGTACACTCTTCGGTAGGGTCTTCATCCTGCATGCTGTTGCATACTAGAAAGCTCCAAAGAAATTTTGATAAGAACTGAGAACATTATTTACCTGGCACGGGATCCTGAAAACTCACAGTAAAGGTGGTTAAGGAAGAAAACAGGTGAAAAGACATTCAGAGATTATATATATGATTCTTTTTCCTAATCTAAATCACCTTAAAATGCTTCTATTCAGTTGCCAATGCATAAAGTCATGTAATTTGGCAGAACTTCTACTTGGAAGAAGACTGTCCTGAAGCTGTTTTTCTTATGCAAAGCCTTCCTTTTAGCTTTCAGCTTGCAAGGTATACAACATTCCTATACCAATAAGCTAAATCCAGAGAACGTCTATAAAGATAAAGGAAAAAAGAGTACATTTCCTATTGGTAAATGAGTCTCAGTATAAATTAATGTAAACTGGTTACTCTACAGGGAGTCTAATTGCCATAGAAATCACAGTAACCTATACTCTGATTTGGCTGACTTTGTTCTTCCTGTTTTTCTAAACCAAAATCCTCGGACTTCTTCCTGTGAGTTACTCCATTAACAGCATCTTGATTTCATTTCGCACATAGGGATACAGCTCTGATTACAGGTATTATAGATAGCAAAACATATTTCATATTTATGTCTAGGAGTCCCAGAACAACTGCACTGGTAACCACTAGCTTTGATATAAAGATGAATTTTCTTATTGACAGTTATATATACAAAAAACAGAACAAACTTTTCAGCTTTGTCTAATAAATTCAGTGATAACTGAAACTCCTCGCAAAACTTTTCCTGGCATTGTGAAATACATCTTGCGGTATAATAGAGATAATTGAAAACACCATTAGAAGGAATGATCTTAATCTTGCATTAAAAGTCAAACACCCTTGTTTGCCAGCAGGCTGCTTACATAAACTAAAATGAAAACTATGCTATTCTTCAGTAATGATCCAAAATGGTTTAATTGTTCTCTTTAAAGTGATTGTGTTTTGGAACATCACAGCAGAATATCGTAAGAATTTTAACAAACTTTTGATGTTTAAAGCCACACTAAAAATGAGCTATGTCCAAGTACAGAAAAAACCAATATTTTATTTATAATCTTAGTTTAGTGTTTGAACTACAAATTCTGGTTCTAGAATTGTTTAAAAGATCATGGGTTTTATAGGTTTTCACAAGTAAATTAATTTCTTGGGGTGGTTTTTGTTTTTGTTTACTTTTTCTTCCATTTTTTCACAGAACCGTGCTTTCAGTAAGTACAGAGCAAATCATTACATGGAAAAAAAAAAAAAGGTTTGCTTCTTTGTTTTTCTCACTTGTAAAGTTGCTGTTATTATTCCATTCTCTACTGAATGATTTCAAAAAGGGCATGAGAAAACAAAAGAAAAAAAGGGAATAAGTGACAAAATAGTCTGAATCTCACCACTAGAATTCACCATAAAAATTCCCAAAGTGTAACAGAATTCTTACAAAATTTCCTAGACCAGTTCTTTTAGGGAATCAAGATCTCCTATGAAAAATATGGCAAATGGGAATCAGGGTAGGCTGGGGAGGAAAAAGGGAACAAGGAGGGTAAATAAGTGCAGCAAAACCAGGTTCTGAGGAATACACATAATTTTGTCTGCTTTAGATCACAATAGAATTTTTAATAAATAAATTTCTTTTTCTTTGTAAAGACACTTTTTTGAAACAGTAGATTTAGCCCAGTCATTTGTGTCATTTGTTTTATAAACCATCTTTTGTTGTCCCCACCCCCACCCCATAATGTCATAAATGTTTTAGATTTGAGTCTCTTGTACATTGTCTTTTGAGTTCATTCGGATCAATAACGGTTCATGCACTGAACTGTGTATTGAATTTATTGTGTTAACTGTTGTTGTGTGGTTGAAAGGAGACTTATAAGAGTTATAGTGATTTAGGTGCTCATGCTCTATTGCTGGCATGGGCAAGTGACTCTCTATGGGTGTGTCGCCTGTAAGCTCATCATCCACATTAATGATCTCTACAGTCCGCGTTGGAGCATGATGGTTCTGCCGGTGATGCTGTTTCCTCATTTTGTAGAAAATTACCAGCATCACAGCAGCCATGAGAGTGATAGCCACAAAACAACCAATTATGATTTTGGTAGTCTTCATAACCTCATCTATTCCCGGGATCCCGTTGTTTGTGTCCGTCACAGGAATGGTGAACGTTTTTTCTGTCGATCTTGTGCTCTGTGGAGTGAGTGAGGTTGTCATGTTAGTGGTCTCCCAGTTGGTAACTGGTGTGGGCCCAACCTGCTCTGTGGTCTGTGCCTCATCCTGAGAAGGTTCCACAGTCTCTACTGTGACGGTAGAAAAGTACGTGTAGCCAGGGTTATCCAGGGCAGTCACATTCAGCGTGGCAGAAGCCGTGGTATTCCCAACAGAGTTACTCACCATGCATGTATACAAACCTGTGTCTTGCACAGTTACCTTTGTAAAATTTAATGTGCCATCACTGAGCACAGCAATCCGAACTCTGTAGGCCCCATGCGTCATGACAGATCCATTTGGAGTAATCCAAGAGACAGAGGTGAGGGAGGTTGAGGCCCGGCATTTCATCTCTGCAGCCATGCCTTCTGTGACGTTGAGGTCTGCTGGTGGCTCCACTATGACTGGAGCGTAACACGTAAAGTAATTCAGGTCCAGCTCACCAATGTACCTTCCTTTTAAACTGGGAGGTGTGTGGCAACGGGCGCAGCATGCAGTATTGGAGGGTGCCTTGTCTTTAATCCACCAGCTGAGCCAAAGGATATCGCAATTGCAGTTCCAAGGATTGTGATGCAAGTGGATCCTTTCTAGGCGGAGCGGTGTGAACAGGTCATGAGGCAGTAGGGTTAGATTGTTGTGTGCCAGATTGATCTCTACAAGTGACTGAAGGTTGTCGAAAGCATTCCTTTCTATCACTTGAATCTGGGACTGTATCATCCACAATTTCTGAAGATGCATTAACCCTTGGAAAGAACCTGGCCGGATGGCAGTCAGGTGATTCCCAGAAAGATCTAACTCATCCAGTTTTACAAGTGGGGTGAGGTTAGGAATCTCTCGAAGATTGCACATGGCAAGGTTCAAATACCTCAAGTTGGACAGACCTTCAAAGGCACCTTCTGAGATGTATGAAAGCCTTTTCAATTCCCCCAAATCCAACCTCCGGAGAGAAGGGATTCTGTTAAAAGCATAAGAAGGGATGCTCTCAATGGGGTTGTTTCTCAACCACAGCTCCTTCAGTTTTGACAGGTATACAAAAGCCCCATTTGGGATAGTGGTCAGACGATTGTCAAAGAGTTCCAAAGTGTTGAGATTGGCCAGACCATTGAAAGCCCCTATTTCAATTGTTCTGATGTGATTCCTGCTGAGCTGCAGGATTTCTAGGTGCCTCAGATGCTTGAAGCTATTAACTTTAATGATTTGGATCTGGTTCTCATGGAGATTGAGTAACCGGGTGTTGGTGGAGATGCCGTCTGGCACGTCTCTCAGATTTTTCCGTACGCAAATCACTTTACTGAACTGGTTGCTGCAGGAGCAGACAGAAGGGCAAGTTTGAGCCCTCACTAGACCAGCCACCACAAGAAGCTGAAGAGCCAACAACACCACAAGCAGGGGGTCAAATAGGGCCCTGTTAAACCTAGGACCTATCATTATCTGCTGTGGATGTAAGGTCATCTTGTTCAACATTCATAATTTATTTGGTGTTGGTCCTTCTGGAGTTTGAATAGCCTGAAAGAAAGAAAGAAGGGAGAAGGAGAACATTAAATTAATCTCAAATATTTAAGTGTGCTCTCTAAAGAAAGACTTCTCAGGTCCTCTCAGTCAACTCTACCAATTTCATGAAACTCTAGTGAGAATAGCTGTAGAAATGCTAATATTTTGTTTCCTGTACGGCTATGTATGTCAGCTGTAATTGGCAATGAGATAAGAAAAAGCCAGAGACCAGCTTTTCCTATTCATTCCAATGTATAAAGCATGTAACTGGATGGCAGATAACAAGTTCAACCACAGTGGATACCTAAAAGAAATGTTCTAACTCAGGGGGAGAGTTGAAAGAAGTTACAAGGGCCTCAAAAGGCAAAAATGAGTAAGATAGGAATCATCAGACTATTCAAGGTATTAACCTTCTTGACACATTTTAAGACAAGACAACAGATACTATGAAGGCAAGTGGAGACTCCTGTTTTGTACGGGTGAAAATCTTTGCCTATACAAACGTGACTCCTGCGTTAGAGTTTACCTAGAAGTAAAGCCTTTAATACTGAATGTTGCAGGTCATGCAAATGTCAGGGCAAGATCTTGCCTATTTCAAATTTAAAAAAAATAAAATACAAAAGAAACATGCTGAGCATCAATTCTTCCCTACCGTTAAACAGCATCATCCAATTTCATGATATTTCCTCCTCAATTATTTTTTTTGGCACCAACAGCAGAGAAACACTCATTAGTAAATGTGTGTTGAACACAGAAATAAGAATAGCCATTTAAATGCTGAAAAATATCTCTGTAGCTTCAGGGTTGGCAGTTTCATTGGCACCTTTAAAAAAACCCTAGAGATCTTACTGTAAGGGGGAAAAAGACCTTACACTATAAATAATCATTACCATTTTAAGAATTTCAGTACTGATTCATTTGTGGTAGTTCTTAAAGCCCCCAGCCCTCAGTTAATTTTCAATCTGCTGCTCAGTGCAAGGTCCCTCTGTTGTAGAGATTAATGAAATTTTCTATAAATCAGCCAAAAGTGAAGTCTTATAAATTACAGCAAGCTTAAAGCATATTTATAACCTAGAGCACCCAGATGCATAATACATGTATTCAATAAAACAAAACACTATAAGGCAATGGTTTGCCACTCCAGGCTCTGAATTGTTTTATTTTGTGTAAAAACCCCTATCTTTCTTTAAAAAAAAACAAACCAGGAAAAAGTAGATGAACTTGCATCTCCCAGCAATTCATTTAATGAAAGACTTTTTTCCTAATTATATATTCAGACAATGTGTTTTTGAGAATTCATTTCTGCATTTTTTTAAAACTTGTTACAATGGTTCAGAGCTAGCAAGTGTCCTCATCTCACTTTTAATAATTTACTGCAGAGAAAGCCAATATAATGGTTAAAAAGCTGTGAATGGGAATTGGAAAATCTGGGCTGTATCTGTGTTTTTGATCTGCTCTGTAAGTGCTATTTATAAAACATTATTCTCGTTATGAAAGATTCATGAAACTAATGCGTTTTGCAACCTTGAGCAAGTCACTCAGCTTCTCTCTCCGTGGCTTACACTTCTGTCATATGGCTCTGGAGAACCCTGTGGCTGTAGCGTTAGACGTTACTGCTCCCACCTCTCCATCCCTTCCCTCTGCTAACAACTTCGGAACGTCGGCTTCATGGGTTTAGGATACTGCGCTAGACTAGATGAGGGGTGGCTGCTGTACACACCTTCCTTTTTACTGCAGGCTTACTCTTCAGAGATGCTGAACACAATATATGGAGAAACTCTAGAGAGAGATGGAGATATCTGTGATCCATGGATTTTGCTGTTGAATAGTAATTTACCATCTTCTGTGATAGTTAATGCGATTGTATTAGCATTTTCGTTTGTCACTAGTTGGGTTTTTTTTTTATTCAGTAGATTTGCCTTTTCTTTCCTTTCTCATTTTTTAAATTCTTCTGAAACTTAACGCCTAAGGACTTGGACTGAATAATGAATTCCATTAACAAGTAATAAAACAGATACAGAAACACACCAAACCAATTATTTTACCATTGCACTGGTACAATGTTATTGTCTGCACTGGAACCACCATTCCTTTCACCTACTCCTTAATCCAGCAAATCTTCCCTTTCCATCAATACACATATGCTCCATGGGCAAGAAAAAAAGATAAAAACATTTTACTTGAACACAGTACTTCATTATAACAAACAAATTATCCAGTTATGAGACTGATTAGCAAAAATTGTTCAACTCAAACCAAAATGTTTCCATGTTTCAGCTGCAAAAAAATTTATAAAAGAAATGTTTTTGGTTTTCTACTTAAAATAAATTCCCTATATTCCTCCCATTTTTGGTTATTGACTCAAACAATGAATCAGTCACATAGAACAGCTCTTTCCTTGTGCTGAAGGCCAAAATTGCGCATGGCTTTTACGTTTACCTTTTACCCCTGTTCCTGTGCTAGGGATGTCTCAATCAAACATATGCCTCAGAACTACGATCTATCAAAGACCCTCAGGAAATTCCGCAACCCTCAGGTTTCTGCAAAATTCAAAATCTGTGTGTATTTCAAATACCAGCTTGGTCACTGACTACTTATTAGCCGCTCTGAGTGTATAATTTTGAAGACAGGATCACCATTTTGTGAGACGTAGATGGAAAGTTCTAGATATGTTTTCATGTGTTGGTGTGTTTAAATTTTCTGTGTCTAAGCTGTATTTTGTTTAATATGTAAGTATAGAAGATCTATATTGCCATTCCTCTGGAACATTTTCTGAGAGGCAGCAAGAGCAAATCTTAGCTTTTGTAGCCACCATTTGATTTAACTTTGGATTTATTTACACTACTAAACTTTTTTTCCCTGATCTTTGGCAACATAGGGAGCAAAATGCAGTATTTACATAAGATCACACTAACTGTGCTTGGTGCTGCTAAAGTGCAGGGGAGCTGACAATTCAAAAAAAGCCACCATGACCAGCAGAAAATATGCTGGGCAATGACTTGCAAATGCACACTTCCAGCTGGTGAGCCTCGTTTGAGGCTAACATACTGCAGTGAGATTCCTAGTGGCAGAAGGAATGTATTAAAAAGGTCCTCTCTTTTATACTGGTGGTTTTGCATAGTTCAGAGCTTAAGTATTCAGGAAGTCTTGGTGCAGTCGTTTCACATCAGGGTAATTTAAAATCATAAATACCCTGGAAATACCCTGGAAAAAAAATAGCCCACACAAAACTACAATGGAAAATTCATTTAAAGCCTCGAAGAACATTATGGAAATATTTTAATGGGCTTTACATAAAGACCCATCTGGAACTCTGTACTAGAGTAATTTGCTATTCAATATCTGTCTATTATGCTAGAGACACATGAAGGTTTAGCTTTATAAATCCACACATGGAACACAGACCATCAACCAGCTTCTTTAGTCTTTGTTGACACCTCTTTGTCTTCTAAGCGATTTTTTCCCCCCCTTCATTTTTCTAGTACCAAAATATCAACTCTATGGTCAATTCAATAACGCTAGTGCCCTCTGCTGTATAGATTTAAAATGTAGTTTAAAATGCAAAGAATTTCCTTACTGCTTTGTCAGCTCCCCAGACACAGTACAATTATTAAATGTGTTTCCAAACATGACCTTAAGCCTGTCTGTGGCATTGCTCTAATTACCAAAGCATATACCATCTGTCATTTTAGTACAGTAATGTATATTCTCTTTATGGCCATGGAGACATACATATACATATATGGAGACTTATTTGGTTTGTGTTCTATTTCCACAGAACTCAAACACCTTTTTTCAAATTGACGTTTGATATGCATGTTCTCCTCTCTATAGCTTATCTGATACTTAGTCTCGATGTACTACACATTTTCCTTTGAGCAAAAAGCATTGCTTTCTTCAGATCCAATGCAGAAGATGACGCAAGGAATGACAAAGCTACTCTACCTCTGCAGATACGCACAGTGCAGCTTTCCTTAGGGACAGCTTGAAGGATGCAGTAGTTATGCTATTGAAAGGTAACTTTGCCAAACGTGCATGCAGAGATGTCTTCCTTATGGGCATTGTAATGGAACCCACAATTCGTTTTTCTTTTTTTTTTTTTTTTTTAATTAGGTCTTATGCCTGATGTGCTTTGATCTCTCTGTTATTTTACCAGGAGAAAGTGACTATACTCACTCTGATCTCTGAAGGATTCTCCTGTAATAGTCGGATTTGATTACAAAAGCGAACTTCTACACCATTCCCAAAGATCTGCCTAATGAGGTATGGCAGGTGGCAAAGATATTTTCCCAAGCTCCGCTGACCCTTAGCTGGATCACTAGCAGTTTAGTTGCTGTTGGCAACTCATACTTAGCTTTCTGTCTCGTCTGTGAGTCTATGATTAACTATCTCAGCAGTGGAGCGCTGCAGAGCAAAGGCCATGGCTTTATCCCAGTATATGGTTTATGATACAGCACAATCTAACGCACTTTGGTTGGTGCTGTACCTCTGCCATTAAAAAAATGAGCTGTGATGCTGTATGTCACTGCATTGAAAATATAGACAGAATTTACCAGGTGATTAAATCATCACAAGGACATCACAGTTAAATCTCAGCTGAAGCCCAATTAAATCATTGCAAGTCTCCCTCAGCCACGTGGAGAAAACTTTGGAATGAGGGGCATTCAGATCACTTTTTACAACTTTTTTCAAGTTGACAAATATGTGGATGCATTCAGGAAATGCACCTTGGCTTCACTTTATATAGCACAGTTATGTATGCTGTACATCACACCCTTTTAAAGAGGTTTTTGAGAGGAAAAACCCTTTGCAAAGATATCTGCATTTTTTAGTAAACAAGCCACTCTACAGTTGCAAATTAAATGGCAGATTTCCAAACACATGAAGAGGAGCTAGGTGCACCAAGCAGCTAATTATGCTGGGAAGTCTCTTCCGGTAGTATCAGCATTGGAGAATTGAAAATAGTTTCTGTATGGAACAGAGCACTGAGTACAGCAATAAAAATAGGTCTAAATCCCAGGATGACCTTATGCAGAAGTGACTCTTTCGACTCTCTTTTCAGGAACTGTGAATGCTCTCAGGGCCTGAGACTGATCCCCTTTTGGCAGCAATGCCAGCAGAGGAAGCCAAGGGAATTTCAAGTGTCGATACCAGGAGACAAGCGCACAATATGTTTTAGCTCCACAAAATACTGAAACACGTGAGGGTAAACCCTCACCCCCGAACAGAGACCGAACTGCGGGCAGGGAGCTCCGCCGGGGTCAGAAATCCCCTACCGACATCTGCTCTGCAAATGCTCCCGCGGCCTCCCACGCGTGTCCCCATACGGCTGCCAAGGGTTGGCCCGATGGAACCGCGTTGGTGGGGATTCACTCGCCATCCCCTCCTGCTCCCCCCCCCGCCGCCTCTTCTCTCCTGAAATTCCCTTCCACCTGGCTGAACCCCCGAGGACTAGAGCTTTCGGTTCAAGAGAAGTACAAACACTTTGCGTGCTGTTCCCTGCCCATATACAGTACGGCGACACCAGTCGTCTCCTCCGTTGGGCGTCTTTGCTACCGTCAAAGGAACACATGCCATGTTCTTAATAGAGCTTCACAACGATCGACATGCAAAATCGGGAATCGGGGTTACAGTACATCTCATTTCTTTCTCTTCCTCATCTTATCTTTTATTTTTCTCACGGATTGGCTCCTGTCTGAGGTGTTTGGATGTTTTTAAGCAGACAGTTTTACAGTGAAAACCCATCGCCACAACTATATAGCTGTGTATCTTTTCCTCCCTTCTTAAAAAGCAGTTTTCCCTTTTCACTGCTATAGGACTTTAAAAGTCTCAACAACAGTTTAGGGAGCTATTGCAATAATGCCTAAAAACCTGGGAGGTTTCAAAGCCCAGCAGCTTTTATCTATTTGGGTTTTATTTTATTTTTAGTTAAGTACAGTGGAGGCCAAAGAGGGCTAGATAGGCAGCCCTGCAATGCAAACTGATTACTCATGAGACCAGATAAATCAAAACACTCACAATGCAAATTATTCTCCTCTTTGCATGTTTCACCGTTTCGCTCTGGGACACGGTCAGGATTTTCTATGGCCCCCTGAAGCGTGTAAGTGTAGGAGGCAGAGTGGATATTGCTGTACCACAGATACTTCCCAGTTCTCCTCTGCAAGCCTTTTAAGACTCAGCTGAATCACTAAGACACTGACCTCAAAGACCTAAATGTGATTGGACACATTCAATCCTCCTGAATCACCATTGATTTCAGGGGAGTTCAATCAAGGATGAGTTTGACCCAGTCTGCCTTTTTCTTCTTTTCTTTCATTTTGTTATACAGAAAACAGCTTTATTTCACACCCCTCATTTTCCAGCCTGATTTCATGTTTACTCTCTCATGTCTTTCTAAGGTTTAAAATTTTCTCCTTAACTTCAGGTAACAGGAATGAACATGAAAGAGACATTTTAAAAATGAGAATTTTAGTGCGTGATGGTCCAGGCAAAAATGTTTGCATTTTAGCTGGAAATAAAGAGTTTTCACAGTGTCTTAAGCTAAATCAGTCTGGTATGTCCCTTTATTTATAAATATTCTTTTACTCCCAAGCATCATTCCCACTTTGTATCTTCAATACAACTCATAACATTTGCTAATTTTACAGGAAAATCATAGGAAACATCAGACAATATGTAATGGATATTTCTTTAGGACATACTTATTTTTATTAAGAGGAATTATTTGACTTCTTTACTGACCTTTCCCTGCATGTCACCCAAAGGGTGAAGAGGACAAAACAGTCCTAATCTCTGTTCAGACTGCTCACAGTGGTATGAAGAGGAGCAATTTATGAACTATTCACGATGAACTAACTTGAATTCTTTCATAAAAGCCACCACAATACAGTTTGGTACTAGTCCACCCAGAAACATTCTACAAATTTAATTGGAATTAACTTTTCAAGTGGGTTAATTATATTGCACTAAATCTTTGTGTGGACACTCTTATTTAGAATTTAATTTAAGCTAAATTGAATCAAGGCCACTGTAACTTCAATTAAGAGTGTCTATAATAGAACATAATGTAGTTTAGCTAGTCCCTTTTCAAAGTTAATTTGGATTCATTTTCTTGAGACCCCATGTAGACATTAGGAACTTTTGTTCTGTATTGACTTGGGCTCAATTCAAACCAATTACATAAAGGTAAAAAGGTTTTCTACCTCATCACTGATCCCTTGGGTTATTCAAGTCCCATTTTGCCCTTCTCACTTCACTAATCCAGCTGAAAACATAGTTTCTCTGAACCTTTTTTGTTTGTTTCATCTTCTATATTTTTCTGGACAGACATTTATGCAGGCAGAAACAGGCAACTGTACAGAAGAAATTTTACAATAGCCCTGATAACAAAATTCTTTTAATTACAGCAGCATGTCACTCCATCTCATGTGCCAACCATGATAGAAGGGGAAGTCACACAAGCACCTTCAGGATTTCACTGTCTTACACCACAAATACCTCAGTGAGCAACAATTAAACCGCAGTATATCTATAACTACCTATAAGAAAGGATGCTTTCTTACTCCCTTTTTGGTTTACTATCAAAGCAAAATCACAGATCCCCATTCGGAAGGCATCTGTGAACAACAACGAAATTAGTACAAAGCCAACCCTTAATAAAAAATTATATAATGTTCTAAAGCGCTGCTACAAAACAATGTAATTTTGACTCCTGTCACACTGGGGTCATTATTTTGAAACACTGTAGCACTTCTTTGGTTTTAGCAGACTCGTAGTGATTTAAGACAACATCTGTTTAAAGGTACTACAGTGATACTTCATTTCAAACAAAGTAGTTTTGGTCTGGTAGACTATTATCAATTTTTTTACAGGGAAGCAAACTGTATAAATTAACATCCTTTGCAACAACATACTACAAGATTTCAAGCTGGAAGGCAAAAATCTGCAGGTTAAGTTTATGCAATATTAAAATATTGTTTCTTTTAAAAGATGCAAAGGCAAAAAAGTGCAAGGCTGATGGAATCCAAGATGTTAGCCCTGATTCCTTCCCAAATTTTCTCCCTACTCACAAACTATAAAAACAAATGTAGGAAATGACAGATCAGAACACCACAGTCTAAGTATGAATATACAAATGTAGCCAGTACAATGAAGAGCAACAACAACAAAAAAAAGGCAATTACAGTATATACTTGCCCTTAAGAAAGTTTCATCCTAATCTTAGAAAATTGGAGTCTAGTTTTTAAAGCCCAAAACATCCGTTCCTAAATTACAATATGTGCATTTGTCCACTGAATGTGATAATGCTGAATATTCTTGTTACCCATGCAAATCATCCTTTGAGCCTTGCTGAGCTCTTGACCTCAGCAGACAATATAAACTAGAGGACAAAAGTATTTTAGTTTGATGAACATATAATGCAGCTGTGGATCTGTAGTAGTTTCTATACTTTGGCAACAGAGATGCTCTGGTAAAATTTGAAGTCATTTAGAAAGATTTTAAGATTATTTTGAGATTAGCAAATCAGAGGATTGTCCATTTCAGCGGCATAAAAAATCAAGTTTGTGCCTTTAACAAGTGCAGTTTTTCCAAATGCATTTTGTAACATGTAAACCAGAGGAGACTGAGGGATGAAAGCGAATTATATTAAAGCTGCCATGCAAAATCTGCACAAATGTTTTTTGGGATATGAATTAAAATACGTATCTGCTTAAATACTATTATGACATAATGCTGTGTCGAGAAAGGTGTTTTCCTTTTTTAAGGTCTGAATTATTTGATGTTGAGTTGGAGAAGTGCTTGATAGGTATTTCATAACCTTGGTAACTATAGGGAATCCATTTTGTATCACTGCATTTGTAGTGGCTAACTGAGTCCAAATTACTCCCTCATTGTGTTAATAAACAAAGAGACAAAGAGAAAAAGAGACATGAGATAAAAAGTTAAGGCTGTAAATAGCCTCGACTCTGGCAAATGATGGTTAAACTTCTTGTCCTTGGTAACTATGGAAACCCCTTAAGGTAAGAGTGGAACACGGGCATTTTGTGGTCTGCAATTTACAAGCTGTTTATTTAATTATGAAGGAATATGAAACTGTTAGGGGCAATGCAATTATCATACTGTGATAGTGTTTTGAGAGAAAAAATAGGTACAGAGAAATATAAGAAGTTAATTTTTTGGAAAATTACTTGTTTGAGGACTTCTATGAAACTGCAGCACACTCTTTTTTACTGAGGTTTGTGATTTGGTTTTTTTTTTTTTCCAAAAGGGTGTGAGGAGCCAAAATTAGTAATATGACATTTTGCCGTAATATCCCTCAGTAGATTCACAGTAATTATGTCCATTCTATGCCTCATGAACAAAACCAAGGTCAGAGTGTATTTCAATTAAACCCTAGGTGTTACCAAAGTGCAGCACAGCCAGAATAGCAAGCACATTATTACCAGATCTATCACTGCTGGGCAATGAATAGGTCACAGGTGCTCTTGCATACAGTATTTGCACACTTTTAAATATTACAAGTGGGAAAATGTTTCGATCCAATTTAGGAGGCAGCTAGTGAAATAAAATGAAGAGTGAAACTATGTGATGACTCAGAGGCACTGTAACAACTACTTACAAGCATTTTCCTGGTTCTGAACAACAAACTTTGACCTGACACTTCTGTTGTTGGGAGCTGCATGAATGCAGGGGCCCCAGGGCCCTCTGCGTACAATGGGAGTTTCGGCAACGATCCGTCCTTGATTGGATCGCCTTAATAAGACGTCAAACGTAAACACATCCTCGCAAGGCCTCTGGAAAGAAGATAGATAATATTACAGTAGTTTATGGCTGAAGAAAGCGAGGCAATAACGGATTAAACCAGCTGGCAAAATTTAGCATGCGTCCACATGATACTTTGCAAACACGAGCTTGACGCTCCGTGCTGACTAGATGCGACGCGTGTTGCTCCAGATGACAGCCACGTAGCGACCGTTAGCTTGTTGCTGACCCCAGCTAACGGGCCTCGCAGCGCTGCTCCAGCCTGGCCCTAAGAGCACGAAGACAGAGTCTGCATCCGAGCGGAGCGGGGATGAATCTTGCTCGCAGCCGTCCACAAGAGTCCAAGTGGATACGCTCTAATGAAAGGTGTCAGCAGCAGAGGTAGTACAGGGACCCAGAACTCCTGCATCACATTTCCACCAGAACGTGAACTTTATCTACATATTAAATTAGAAGACCAACACGCCATGACATTTAAAACTCAATTTGATTAAATATTAGAAAATGTTCTGTCCTATTCTACAGATTCCCGCATTAGTCTTCTTATCACAGTATTTGTACACCTTCCGGAAACGCGTTAAATATCCTGAATGGGTCATTTCCTCTGCGTATCCTTTCTTTCACTTCTTCTCCTACAGGACTGTATTCAGATGCTGCCTAGTTGGGTATGTATTATGAAGTATCTGCCACAAGCTGTTGATACTATAGATGGCAAGTCTGAAGAAATACACTGTGAGTTTGAAATGACAATTTATGATGTTTGCTATGCTATTCCTTCTTGAAACTCATTGGACATCTCATGAGAAATGTTCCTCAATTCTACCCAAAGAACAGGTCACAGATGCTGGTATGGATCACCTGGGACCCAGTCCAGTCCTTCCTACAATGGGAATGGGCAGGGACTCCTGGGGACCTACTGTCACCTTTTCCCTGTGAACTGTTCTCGAAGCTTCCTCTTGGCAAGGCTTTCCAATATGTGTGCTATGATCTTCTGATCCTTGCCCACAGGAAAGATTTTAAAAGCCTCATGTCAGACAGGGTCTCAGCCAGCCCTGAAGTGATTTTTAACTATAAATGTTTAAAACAACCTGAAAGAAAATTCCTACCATAGAACTGTACAAGTGGCAAAATGTGATGTTTCAAACTCATTATCATTTGGGGCTATCCTACTAGGAAGATGCAAATCACTTGAAGAAGTACAACAGTTCACATTCAGGACACTATCCTCACTAGCTGAAGAAGGAAGGGGAACAGGGTAATAGTTAAGAGGTTTATAACTGTTTCACACGCAACTAGGCAAAGTATTCTCTGGCACCACAGCACCAGTACAGGATAATATGAACTCCACCTTTCCCATTTGCAATTACCATATACTCTCAAGTGTGTCAGTCGTTCTGCCACAAACATCTGTTTCTGACCTAGTAAAGGACTGATGATGTTTCATGGACCAGAGTACTTTTGAAAGATAGTATGCTCCAAAACCATTTTCACTCTGAAGTGACTAATTGCTAATGTTTTAATTACTAAATTACAATAAGTGCGTTAACCCCCAAATATGTTTGTATAAAGCATAGTCATAGGGTCATACATGTATATATAAGACTACATATGAATTTTACCCTGACAGGTAAAAACCATCCTTTCCCTTGACAGCTTAGTCAATCACTGGAATCAAAACCAAAGAAAAATAACTAAGTCAAATTTTATAACTGTGTCATCTACTTTGAACACAGCAAACAAAAATAATTCTGTATTTTTACTTTAAGCAGTTTTAATTTTATACAAATGTTAAATTAATTCTGAAGTAACTTGTTAATACATTTTGTTTCTACATGTGCTGAAATAAGGCACTAGCACAATCCGGTATCATGGTTTTCTGAGGTATCCAAAACATAGTGCATATCTTTGCAGAATATATGGACTGATTTAAGAACTGATAATGTATATGCACCTGGAAAAGTTACCATTAAAAAAGAAAGCTTTCAACGTAGCTTGGTGAAAATCAAAGGCTCCAAAGGAGTTTGTGAGAAACAGTGTCAATTTATATGAGCTATTCTCTTCCTGTCCAGATATCTATAAATCATAGAATCATAGAATGGTTTGGGTTGAAAGGACCTTAAAGACCATCTATTTACACCTCCCCTGCCACGGGCAGGGACACCTTCCACTAGACCAGGGTTCTCAAAGCTTCATCCAACCTGGCCTTGAACATTTCAAGGGATGGGGCAGCCACAACCTCTCTGGGCAACCTGTTCCAGTGCCTCACCACCCTTGAAATAAAGAACTTTCTTAAACCTAATCTAAATCTACCCATTTTCACTTTAAAGCCATTATCCCTTGTTCTACCACTACATGCCCTTGTAAGAAGTCCCTCCCCATCTTTCCTGTAGACCCTTTTTAGGTACTGGAAGGCTGCTATGAGGTCTCCCTACAGCCTTCTCTTCTCCAGGTGGAACAATCCCAACTCTCAGCCTGTCTGCATAGGAGAGGTGCTCCAGACCCCTGATCATCTTCGTGGCCCTCTCTGGACCTGCTCGAGCAGGCCCATGTCTTTCTTATGTTGGGGGCCCCACAGCTGAACACAGCACTCCAGGTGGGGTCTCATGAGAGCGGAGCAGAGGGGCAGAATCAACTCCCTCAACCTGCTGGTCACGCTGCTTTTGATGCAGCCCAGGATCCGATTGGCTTTCTGGGCTGCGAGCGCACACTGCTGGGTCATGTTGAGCTTCTCATCAACCAACATCCCTTAGTCCTTCTCCGCAGGGCTGCTCTCAATCCACTCATCCCCCAGCCTGTATTTGTGCTGGGGATTGCCCCGACCCATATGCAGGACCTTGCACTTGGCCTTGTTGAACTTCATGAGGATGGCACAGCCCCACCTCTCAAGCCTGTCATGATCCCTGTGGATGGCATCCCTGCCCTCCAGTGTCTTGACCACACCACACAGCTTGGTGTCGTCGGCAAACTCGCTGAGGGTGCATGTCACCGACAAAGATGTATGGACTGGAGATATACTGGAGCTGAAATGGGGATCCATCTGGATCATAGAGAAACATGGAAGCATATCTCAAGGACTGGATTTTATGGATCAAATCTAGTACAAGAAGGTAGTTATGTTCTGCAGCCAAAATGCTATTAGGGCCAATACTTTTGAATTTAAGGTACCAAATCTGTAATCAGCATAAAACATTGTCCCCTCAGGCTGCAACTAATTGTAGCTATTTATCATTTGCTTAGCAGTTAAATGAACTGTTTCTGTGTTGGAACATTACAGCTGTTTTCTAGCACTGAACAATATTTCAAAATAGTTTAAGTGAGGAAATGGAGAAGAACCTGCTGAAAATGCAGCCAGTTTCCTCACAATACAATGTTCTGAAGACTCTAGACCTAGTAATAGCCATATTTTCTCAAAAGGCATGCCAGTTCAATAACTACATGTGGCTAGTGATGAACCTGAGATGAAAGGGTTGTGTACATCAGAGGTCTTCAGTGCCAAGCTTAGACACTGGCTTAGACTGTTTCTTTGAAAGAAGACTCCAACGTGGCTAATACATTGCTCACACTGCATTGAGAAATACCCAGTGGTTTTTTGTGAAGTTTCTGTCCAAGTACAGCTAAGTGTCCTCTAGTACAATCAGAGCCTGAGGCTGTAGTAAAGGTGGTATATCGTTTTTACAAAATTACTTAGATTTTAAGTCATAGTGCAAGCTAAAGATACTATTACAGCGTATCTAATTATCCTTTTTTTTCCACTTTCTGTTTATGACATTGATTTAATTTGGTTAATCTGCATGCCAGTTATATTTCCAGTGGCATAATTCTTTGTTTCCTAGACCTTTAGCCTGGTGGATATGCTGGAATAATAGTGTTTCCTGGATTCATTTTTGGCACCAAGGTTTTATGCTATCTCCAGTTCTGATGTTTAATCCAGCACGGTAGTATATTTTTACAAAGCATGGAGACTTGCGTGTGTTAGTGGGCAGCATCAGGCACTTCAGAATTTGGAAGCTGTTTCTAGAATCTCTACCTTATGTTATTTAAAATGGAAATTACTTTATTAAAAATAACTTGGTTCGCCTCAGTGCACCTGTTCCTATGCAACAGCAAAGGCACCTGTGTCCTATTAATACTTACATTCTGCAGCACATTTGAAAATGTTATAACTCAGGTGGATTATCCTTCTGGGAGCCACATACATTGCTCTTGCCTCAGCTTTTTCTCACCATATATGTCAAATTGTTAAATGTTCTTCAGGTTACTTCAACATGTTTGCAGCTTGAATCCTTAAAAACACGTTACTCAGGCAAGTAAGAAGAAACTGATTCCAGCTGGCTGGTAGCAGGTCTCCATGTTTTTCTATATTCTAGTTGTCCAATATCTATTTTGAACCCATCCATTCTTTTGCACTGCCATTTAAAAGAAAAGAGATATATAGCTGGTAGGTTGTCTACATTTGCTTGTGACTAGCTTAGTCTGTTGTTCAGCTAGAAATAATAATGTCTCTCATGCTGCTTCTCGTCTAGGTCAATTATTTTTAATATAATATCAAAGATTGCGGAAATATTTTTAAAAATATTAGGTATTTTGTGACTACAGCAATGTTAATTAAATATTCACATTAACATATGGCAGTTGGATCTCAAGCTTCAGTTTACTCCCACGGAAAAGATGAAGAAGAAAATATACTTCTTTTGCCCAGAATCTTATTTAATTTACCCTAAAACCAATAGTGTAAATTGACATCAAGGCTACGGAGCAGGGCTGCACATCACTTTGTTAACTAAATACACTGTGAAACTTTTTATTTTCTGCTGTGGTGTCACTATGCGTCACTACAAGTGGTATATTAGGAAATGGCCAATCTTATGTTACATTTCATATGTAGTAGCCAAAGACTGACTGAATACAATGTGAATCTTGTCTAAAATACGGAACTCAGTGGTCATTAGCCAAGATTTTTATTTCCATTGACTTAGAATAGCATCTTCCCTTAGCTACTTCATAATTTTTCTTAAATTAATATTTTAAAAGACAGTGACACTCACTAAAAAGGTTTTTGCGGTGTTATACAGCAAGGAAACCCACTACGAGTAGTATAACAATCATCCAGGATGAGTGGAGCTTTATTGAAAGAGACCTAAAGAGGTCAACTAGGCTATCTCTGCCTTCAAAAGTAAGATGAAATATAACTAATTCCTGACATGTATTTATTTAACCCATTCTTAAACCCCCCCCCTAGACTTCACAGGATCCCTTGGCTGACAGGTAGGTCATATGAAACCTCACAGAGCCTTATTCCGATAACCTCTTTTTTTTAACATGTTTGGGCCTTTTCCCAGTTGTAACCTTTTCATTTGTTCTTGTCTTCTAATGACATGCTAAGGTGATGAAAGTTTGATCTGCTAATATCCTCGAGAAGGCTTGATCATTGTCTATTCACAGTGTTTTCATGATATTTATGTGGTTCTAAGCATAAATTATATCTATTATTTCCCTGCAGACATGCTTTTTAACCTGAATTCTTGGGTGGGAGGAACACAGGGGCTAGCGTGTTTTCCTTCCTTTGAAATTTAAAACGCATGGAAAAAGTATTGCTTGTGATAGTCAGAAATCTGAGATCAATTGTGTCAGGGCTGTAGCAATCGCTGGTTAGTGACTGAGGTTAGAAAGGAATTTCTACCCACTAGTGGAGTGGTAAGGACCTTTTTAGTTAGTTGGTTGGTCTGGGATCACGCAGTGAAATGCTTGCAAGTGATTGTTGGGAGAACTCTGTAAATAGGAAAACTAATGTAAAAGATCTGTTGCAGCTTATACAGTAAAAATTCTGTTAATATAGTGTGCTTCCTAACAGTCTTTTCGGGGCCTTTTGAATTAATGAATGTCCTGTCGTGTCTGTAAATGGTTCTTACATGCTTTAGTACGTTGGAAAGCTTGTTAGACACTCTGCATTCTGGCTAAAGAAAATTATATCAGTCTCCAGGGCTGCCAGTTTAGATAGCATTAAATACACTAACCACCACTGTTTTGCTTTAGAAGTCAAGCTTATGAAATATTTTATTTTTATTTTATTTCTTTTTAAACATGTATTTTCACCTACTCGCTCTTTGCTTTGTGTGAAATGGAAACTGATACTATCTCTATAATGCAGACTCCTTAATTTCTCAGGGTCATGTTTCAATTGAGATCTAGATGTCAAGTGCTTGCATGGAGCAAATAATTAATTTTTGTTTTCTGATGCTTTCCTAGATGAGCCACTTGTCAAATCCTGACAACTTGTGAAGATTGTAGATTTTGGGACAGAAGGTATAGCCCTGATCTCATGAAAGTGAAAATGTGTATGACAACTACAGCATATGATTTATTAAATAGCTGTGTTACTCTGTTAACCATTGCATCATATCTGCTTCTACCATGTTTCTGATGATACTTATTTTTCTGCTAGAAGCAGAGAAATTATACACCTAACTTCAAAAATATGAAGTCAGTTTTGACTAAAGATCTCTTTTGAGATGAGAAATATTTAAGAAAGTTTTATGACTTGTTTGTATAAAAAATCTCTTTAAAGGATTGGAGGATTATTCTTATAATTTGTCATACACAAACACCCAGTGTTTTAGAAAATGGTGTTTGTAAATGGACCAAGACAGTACTTATGGGCACAGGATTTTAAAATCTCAGCAATATGTTCTTATTACTATATAGTATCCAAAGCAGAAAACTTCTCTTACTATGTATGTTCATACAGGAGATTGCATGATGACTGGTCTTCCTGCCTGAATCAATGACATTTATTTTAATTGCAGAAATGAACAATTTGAATGTCAGTTACTGGTCTTCCTTTGAAATTTGTTCTGAGCTCCATTCCTAGCAAGTATTCAGTTATTTAAATTGAGAGGTATTTTTTATTGCTATAGGAATAAAGAAGAAAGGTAATAATAGCATTTACTGGGTTGTGGGTTTGGTTTTGTTTTTGTTTTTCCGTAGTCTTCTATTTGGCTTAACTAGAACTAAAAGCTGAAAGTTTGCACTATTAGAGACCACTCTTCCAGATTTTTATTTTGTTATTTAGGATTCCTGTCATATCACTAGGCTGCTTCAAGTCTGTAGCACATTACAGCATTCTAAACGACATTTGGTTCTGCCATATGTCATTCTGTGTTGTGGCACACCAGAGTAATATCATGATTTATCAAGTTTATCAATACTTAATTTATCCTTAATACAGTTTTATCTAATCCATCTATTCATTTGACCTGTATTCTTAGTCACTAACTGCCAAAGCACAGACAAATAATAGTTTATCCTGGAAGATGGTATTTTGAGGCAAGTTCCTCTTTATGCTGTAGTTTAGGAGAAGTTTAGTAGCAGTTTAGCCAAAAGGCAGTTGTGTTGCATTATGGCATTTTTCAGATGAAATTTCAAAAGGCTTCATTCAGAGATTATACCAACCAGCTGTGAGGATTTATCTAGAAGATTAAAAGACTAGGGCTCAAATGTGTGAATTAAAAGAGTGAGTTTCTTGGGCCTAGTTAGTTGTTCACTATCAGTGTTGCATTTAGTTAGCCACTAATACTTTATTATGCCAATAAGGCTATTTGTGTGCATTTGGAGTCCAAGAAGGTCAGGGCAGGGAATCAGAATATAATTCCTCAAGAAAAATGAGGAGGCATGACTGGTTAACAGTGTCTGTGGCCCCATTATTTTACAGAACACAGCCAAAGAGTTTTCAAAAAATGGATTACTAAGTAAAGGTTAAGGGAGCTGATAGACAACAAATACAACAGATAGAACGATGTTGTGGAGAGATTCTGTTTTTACTCATATACAGACATTTTTGTTTTCTTTCATATTGAAAAAATAAATAAAAACAGGTTAAGGGGGATAGTTAGGGACTGGGTATGTGAAAGAACATTTCTGGGCTGCGGTGATTTGCCCATTCAATCATGCTGTACAAAACACTAAGCGTAAGAGCTCAAATAAGGTGGAAAATTTCTAAGGCAAAAAGAAATTACTCCATGGAAATGAGGTTGATTTTGCACATATTTGTCTGGAGGTTGGCTGTTCGCTTTGTTTTACTGCTGCATTGCCCACAATAAGTCATAACAACAACAAAAATGAAAACTTGCAAATACCAGAACAAAAGTATTTGGCTAGAAACCAAATTATCTTGAAAATGAGATGTAAATGCATATAAGGGGGAATACATAAAAGGAAAAGCATTTTGACGTCTCTAATTATTACTGTCACCTCTAGTAAAGTTATGAATAATTTGCTTCTGCTGTGCCTTTCATTTGCTCTTTGCATAGAACAATATTCCAATTGAATGCTGTGGACTGTGGAGGGAGTTCAGTGTTTCCTTAGAACAATATAGTAATGAAATTTTTCTTTCTGTCCTGTGTCTGTTTTCCAGTTAATGTAACCCTTTGTAAATGTATATATGTACATGTACTATGAAGTGAACTATAAAGAAGGAGTTTTGCAAATACCCTGGGAATATATTTTCACGCTCAGTAATAGTTGCAGGAGCCTGAATTCTTAACATAATGCATTATATTCTTTCTCTTACCCATTGGTCACTGAAAACTTAATGTAAAGCCTGGTGAAGTCAGTTGAAAGGATCTGCTACTGCAGAATTTAATCTAGTAATGGCTGTTAACAGCAAAAAAAAGAAAGCTGGAAAGCTGCAGGAATCTTTTCCCTTTCATCTTTCCTCCCCAGTTGCATATACAGTCACTCGAGTAATGGAAGGTAGTGAGATTTTTTATGTATGTGGTATAAATCTAGTGATGAAAAGATCTCACCTAGTGATAGCTGTTCTCACTGTATATTTTGATCTACATGGATCTCAGCAGATCTTAAATCTTTAGTTTCCTTCATTGAAACCTGGAACTTCCTTTCACTTCATTGAAATCATCATGATAACTGCCATCCATGTATCCTCCTTCTCCTCTCCAAAAAATGCCCTATCAATGAGATCAATATTAGATAGTCTTAAATTCCGTTGATATGATAAAATCCTATTTATTCCTAGAAAGGTTAAAGCTTGGGAATGTTTTGTATGGAAGTGATGGTACAGAGACCAGAATGGAGGTGCATCAGCAGACAACTACAAGCAATCCTTGTTAATAACTTTTCATCCCTTGCTGTATCTGTCGTGTGACTATTCATCTTATACTTATGAATTTAATTATTCATGAATCTTTAATAGAAACTCGCTAACAGTTCTTATGTGACCTAGGAGCCTAAGTCTTGTAATTGTAGATTAATTACATAAGTAGAAACCAGAGCCCCACTGACAGTCAATTAGTTTTAGGTCATAAACGCCACTGTAGCTTTGGAAAACTTAGGCTTATAAATCATTTAAGTAATTGAATATTTTTATTCTACGCTTTTTGCTCCAAAAGAGGCATAAAATTTTCTGGTATCAGCTATTGAATCCGAGGTAAAGATATACGTGTAAATATTTATAAAAAATAAACTTTACATGAATGAAAATAGTAACCATTCTACTCAGTAAATTTTAGGTCCAACAGGAGTAAATAGGCGAGTAAGTTCCTCTGCTCTAGTTGAAGATACCTCATCACAAGAACCCTCTGATTATGTAGAGACCTGCCAGCCCTGAAAGCCTTACATAGTGTCAGGTGCTCAGCGTTGCTAAAGCCTGAGCAACAGGTCAGTTCCGAGTCCTCTTTAGAAGTAAGGGAAGGGAATGCACCGCAGAGGAGTAAACTGCTAAAGAAGCTCCTAGAATTGCCTGCACGTAAATTCCTACCGGTTTCTTTTAATAATGATCGGATTAGTAGCTTGTTTGCAGGAAGTTCGCGTGCTGCTCTTGTGACTTCTTCCGTTCTTGGATTTCTTCGTGGTAAAGTTTCGGATGTCACCAACATCAAGCAGCAGGAAGGAACATCTGCTGCCCTCATAAACTTCCATTAGATATCTTCCCTGATGGCTCTGAGTGCAAGCCCCAGTATGGCCTCGGAGATGTATTATACTGAAGTATTTTCTAGGGCAGATGGCCAAATTAAAATTATTTACTTATATAGCACAAGACGGTATTAAATCTACATGAATTAGTCCAATAAAGTACATACTGCAGAGGAAGAGAACGAGAACTATGGTTTAATTTATAAAAACATGAGGTTGAAATAGCTTATTTTTAAAAAATTTCTGCTTAAGAGGGAAAATCTGAGAATAATAAAGTCTTTAAGATTGGTTTACTAACATCAGTAGTCATATCTGCTACTTTTGGCATAAATGGAAAACTAATGTATTATGCTGGTAACTCTCTATATGCATCACGATACGTAGTGAATGTATATACACACACATACACAGAGTCTGTCTGTGAGTTACAACATATGGGCTATATGCAATGATGGAAGAATTAAAAAACCCAGCTGTATATGTTTGAATGTTTTGTTCTGGAGGGCTTTTCTTTTTAGAAGTGAGTCTGCTTCCCTCAGTCATGAATATAACTCAGGTATTGTTATACAATTTAAATCTTAGTCAGAGTGTCAAGCTGACAGAGCCCATTATGAAAAATAGAAATGAAAATACCTTATAAGTAATAGTCTTGACTAATTCCTGATACAAAAAAAGATATGGGTGGAGATGAAATAAATAGCTATGTATTTATTTAATTATTTGCACATTGTGTTCATCCTATAGCAGGAATTACTATAAATTTAACAAAAATAATATTCTCAGAGAAGGTTCTACACAAACAATCTGAGCAGGTTTTTTTCCCTAAGACCATAAATATGAGATTCTGATCTTTTTCTACATCTCAGAATTTGAGATATCAACAGATGGGCAGGGGGGATTGCCATTGATTTTTAAGTTTAAATAAATTTCGTGTGAAATGGGATAAATATCAAAGCATCCAATGTAGTATTTATCATCCTTATTCTTTACTATGTAGCTTCTCACTGTGTTATTTGGAAAGGTTAGAGAGTTGCAGTACATTTAACACAAAGTTTGTTGGCAATATTTGGCTTATATCTTCTATCTTGTCTAGTAAAGAGGAAGGAGGGGGCAGGGCAGCCCTCAATGAAAAGCTGCTGAAGGATCCATTCGGATCTGCATTGAGTACGACAGCATCTCAAATGAATAAATCCAGGTGGCTCAGCAATTTGAACCTATTTGAAATTTATCGAATAGTGACCTGCAGATGTCACAGATTTCAGTGTTTATCCAACTTGATCTGAACAAAAACGTGCTTGGAACGAGACAGAGGATAGCATTCAGATATTCCAGGATTTCTCAGTCCATGCTTCTCTAGCTAATTAACCAAATACTGTCTTTTGGAGAGAGTATAAATCAGCTCTTCAGAGAAATGTCTTCTTTTCTGGTTTACAAAGTGCTTCCCCTGACAAAAACGCCACGTGAAACTGTTTAACGTCCGTAGTCACCAGTCATTCTGCTTAGAGAGAGAAGTCTCTAGCTCTTATGCAAAAAAATCCTCCCACTCCAGAGTGTTTTACTGGGTCATTTCAGAAATCTGCCTCTAGTCTATGTATTTTAATGTCAATAGAATATGCTTCTGGTTTTTATCCCTAAACTTTTTGGCAAACATGAAAGTGATCAGTTGACCATCTGATAGACTCAGCCAAGTTGCCCGTCAGACTTCTCGAGTTGCTGACTCCACCTGGCATGAAGTCACGAAAACTGACTGAAAACAAGTTCTGATTTGATTTTTTTGACTCCTTAACCTTTTCGGTGAGTTCCACCCATGAATTCAAACCGTCCTGAAGAAAGGCCAAGTAATTACTTCGTGATAAGAAGAGCAGCACTGAAGGATTTGCCTGGGGCTCGCAACACCGATGGTCGGATAAAACTCAACAAAGTCCATGTCCCCAAAAGGCTGCCGAGGCTGGATCTGCTGTAGGCCAATATGCTTAGAGGAAAGGTCAGGCAGTTGTGGGAGCCTGCAGAGCAGACTGCCTCTCGGCTCCGGGGCTGGCGGTCTTCAGAAGCCGCGTGGGGAGCAGAAAGGGATTGATATCAGTGAGTTCGCCGATACCTCTTTTCCTGAGGCCCGTATTCCCCAAACGCCGGAGCAGGTGTCCGTGCTGTGGCTACAAACAACCGGAGCTCGAATGTGAGTCTCCTACATCATTGCTGCGGGATGCGAAGACCTGGAGGTCTCGGGCTCCAGGTCTAAAAGTTTGGCCCCACACTTTTTTAAACAGAGTCGTGCGTTTACGTTGGAATGAGCGTTCGGAGCAGAAAGGAATTCTGTCTTTCTTCTCCTCTTGATGCCAGCGTATTTCTAGGAGGAAGAGTATTCCTGGTAGCATCCTATTACATCTCAGCCACCCACCCTGATAGGAGTGGCTAATTGTTTCTGTTGGCAACCACTGAAAAACCAGAGAAGCTTTTTAGCTTCAATTTATGACAGAAACTGGAATAGCGCTCGGGAAGAACGTAGTAGTGGTTTCACTTTCAGTAATTCTCATCTCTGCCTTGTTTCGTCTGAGTGCAGTTAGGAGCATAGCCAGGAGCCTCCAGCGTGGCCACAGCCTTCGATAATTGCTTCCACAAGTAACGATTACGCACTAAGTGATGGGGGACTGCTGGGATTCCTCCTGAACTTGTTGTAAATGCAGTAGCTTTTGTTTACGTGAACATCCTACTTCTAAGGCTGTGTAACTAAAGAAGAAGGAAAGACTAGTTAGAAAGACTGCCAAAAGTCAGTTATCTTTTAAGACTTGTCTCTACTTAATAACCTTACTTTGTTACCGGTGGTTTTTTCCAAGAGATATAATAGAATTGACTTAAAACTACTGCAAGAGGTAAACACTTTTTCCCTGGGGACAAATTTGTCTTCTAAGTAAAATTAATCTGTTGACTAGGATGCTTTCATAGTCTGAAATTGCATGTATCTTCTTAATCCTCTTAATCATGCTTTTAAATATTAATTGTGCAGTTAGCCGTTACAGAAAAATAGTTGGAAATTGTTTGCCTGATTGTCAGGGAAATTCTGTAAGATTTTTCACTCTTTAAATATTTCTTGAAATAGGAAATGTTTTTCTTGAAAGAAAGATTAAAAAAAGGGGGTTATGTACTACTATTTTCCCTTTCAATAATCTCGATGTTTTCAAACAATTCTGCACCTTTCCTTGTTCTTCTCTGCGTCCTCTTTCTTTATATGAATCATAGGAGACATTTTAAAACCTATTGGACTGGCAAACTCGAAACTGAAGAAAGCTTCCTTCTCTACTGCAATAACTGAGTCAGAAGGAATCACTTTCAGTGGGTGAGTTGTGACCCAGCCTGTCACTGGCTTCTTTTCTGAATCAGCTAAATAGCAGATACCTCTCAAAAATGTTTGGAAATCACAAAGTTGAGATCACCGCCTGTTCTCATGTAAGCTACTGAACAGCCACCAGCAGATAGTATTTTATCTTTCATAATTTCCTGACTGATGGTTATGAATGTAACTGGGAAAGCACCTACAAATGGGTTAACTAAATGAATGTATTTTTTACAGCTACTGTCTAGTCCCACTCTGGCTTTATTTGTTGATGAGGTTTTGAGGGATCAAGTGTTTATGGTAGTTTTTGTTATTTCTTTGTCTTTAAGTAAAGACTGAATTACAGCTTCTGTTGCCAATTAAAATAGTAATTTCAGGAGGAAAAAAGTGAAAACGATTTAGTTCCTCTGAAGTTCTCTGAGTGCGGGTGAAGGTAGAATTTGGCTAAATCTTGTACAGCTTGCATTTATACATCAGAATTGAAATTTTATTACTATCAGCTCTTCGTGGAGCTCTGACAAAAACTGAACCTACTGGAAAGATATTGTTTGTGCTTGACTTAGGAGAGGAATTGAAGTCACTTTTCACGGAAGAATAATATGGGGCAATGACAACTATATTCAGCAAAAGAAAATTTGCACTTCCTTGGAGTCTTATAATTTGTGTTTGAAAAATATACTAATTATTTGCTCAAGGTAAAGATCTGAACTTCAACTCAATTTCAAACCTTTGTTCTCATTGTCTTGCTCTGACTCAGAAAGCTGTTGTAATTAACTTGTATAGGGAGTCTGTAGATGACCTAAAGAGCTGGTTTTCTTCTGGGTAAATGAGGCGTAGGGGATATGTGGGCAAGGAAAATGGCCCTGTTATGCTCCAGTGATGGGAGGCCATTACTGTATCACAAAAAATCTAGGTTGGTGTGACCATGGATTTGCTTGTATGTCAGCAGATGAAGGGACGAGATGGGTCCTTGAACCCGAAAGGACATATCAGCTAGGTTTTAGTTGTATGTTCCTGGGAGATCTCACTGGGCAGAGCGGAATATATGGCTGCACTGTTCTCTTTTGAGCTACTATAGCATATATAGGGGAAAAAACCCAAAACTTAGAAGGAAAAGCGTGTCCTGTGTAAAATGTGAACGTGGCAGGAGGTGCTCTGTCAAAATAACAGAACCGTGATCAAAAGCAGCCGGGGGCATCGTTCCGTTTCTGTCGTCCCCTCTAGGTCGGCGTATGGAGGCCGTTAGTAACTTCGGTCTGATAGCGCCTGTGTGCAGGTACCTGCGGGCTCTGGCATCCACGCGTACGCAGCAGAGGTTTTAAAAAGCACTCTGGCGCCTTGAGATGACTCCTTCTCGGAACGAGTGTCCGTGGCGGTGCTAAAATGTTTCCTAGCCGCCGAGCGCCGTAGGCGCTTCGGATTGAATCGAGGAGCTGATAGAAAGAGGCGAACCGCCTGCCGAAATCCCGCCGTCTGTCTGGAGCCCAAGCCTAGCCGGCGGGGACAGCAAAATCTTCTGACGCTCGGTAAACCCCGTAAGAGGTCTCCAGAGGGACCGCTTCTAGGGGTTGAACCGTAACCTTTTTTCTCTGTGGGCCTCACAGTCTTCGTCTCGCCGCGCAAAATGCTAGCCAGGGCTCTGAAGTTGACGTTGGCTACGACACCGGCGCCTTTCCCCGGAGAGGTAAGATAAACATGCTAATCTGTTTCATATAGGTGATAAAGAATGCTGTCTTCTTGCTGGGAAAGGTGGAGCGTTTCCTCCCACTGGCTTACTAGTAAAGGGGTTTCTACACCGATACCGCTGCAGCAATGCATGTAACGGGCCCCCCATCTATCAAAAAATAATTGTTGGCCTGCCAGTCCGTACTGCAGATTGCTCGGGAGAAAAGCGCTAGCACCGTTGCAATTGTAAGGGGAAGAATGAGTGCCGTCCTAAGTGCTGCAGGTGACTTGTAAGAAAATAGTAGAATAATGTATAGGTCTTTGCCTGAAATTTTGTTAAGGGGGTTGGGAATGTTCTCCCAGGAATATTTTTTGAGGATTTTTTTTTTTTTTTTAATTAAATTCTGCACAACTAAACAAGATAGGCAGCAGTATTTACCAGATACTACAGGTGACATTTTTCAAAAGGAGACTTTGGAAATTTTGAAAATACAGCTGGCATTGTTTCGCTGAAATTTTCTGCTCCTGAAAATGAGGAAGGATGTATTTTTACAGGCTGCACTATTGAGTACAAAATGAGGTATTATGATGAAGGAGATCAGGACATTGTTCGTGTCACTTAGCCATAGCAAAGATGCATCCAGAAAGCTACTTGGCAATGAAAACCAAAATATTTTTGTTGTCTGCAAAATTAATGTAACAGTGTCTGAGAAGTAATTTGCCTGTTCATGTCCTGCAGCCACTGACCCTGGAAATCTGGAAGGATCCTTCTGTCTGGGGCATTATGTCAGGCAGATCTCATTAGAATTCATAAAAATTGAATGTTTTCCATTAAACTTTATAAATTTGACGAATTTATTAACACCAGTAACAATTTGGGCCATCTTTTTTGTGCTGTTTGAATCAAGCTAGTCTGTGAGAGTAGAAGACTCAACTTTCTATACTTATCATACTTTTCAGTAAAATTGGAAAGCTTTCTTACTGGCCCATCCAGAGAGCTCTCAAGATTTTCAGAACAAGAAGAAATAAGAAATCTTCCTGAGTGGACTTTCCCTGACTACACTGGTATAATTTTGAATAATTGGAAGTAGAATACCTGGATATCAGAATAACCCATATAGTCTAAATGTCCATGTACCAGTTGGTATTTACTTTTGCTGTAAGCCACATTCTACTCAACTAACATTTTTTACTTCTACATTCTGCTGTTTTGATTGTAATGATTGGGAACATTTGCAGTCTCTCCTGTTCACTTCCAAGTTGGTAACTTTATCAACTCTACATATGCCAGATACTGCTCTGCAGCATGTGGATGTTAAGCTGTTTAATCTCCCTGGGAGAATCTTGGTTTAAATCCATCACTAACAATCATATAAAAATACGGCCAAGACAGATGCCTTTCAACTTGTGTAGCTTTTGATATTGGTGCGTCTCAGAACTCCCCAAGTAAATTTTTTATTTCCCCCCACCCTGAAACTTATCTGGAAACAAGCTCGTGATTTAAATGCATAAAATATTTAGTTGGCTTTTTGACCTCAAGGAGAGTTTGAAGATATTACTTATTTCTGTGGTTTTATCTTGAGATCTTCAAGACACAAGATTTATGGTATCAGTTTTTCACATGTGAGAATCTTGCTGCTTCAACACTTGTAGTTGAGGAGACCAAAACTGCGCATGTGTCTTGAAAGGATAGTTAAAAACAACTGTAAAAAGACACGTACATATATATATACACACACCCCTATAATATATATGTACATGTATTTGGCTAATTCCAGTGGATAAATCAGTAATACTTTAAGTTGCTGAGAAATTATATGAACATAGGAAAAAATTAGTCGATATCTAGTATTATTGTTACTTTTCTAATGGTAGTTCTTAAAAAATCATTAAAGCTGAAACATTTACTTTGTTTCTAGATTCTAAAATTTCACTTTGCCTTTTTAGAATAATCTTTATTGTTTTCCTAACTGTGCTGCAAAGGGTCTTCTACCTCATTGAAAATAACATAACTATTTGTTTGGGAATGCCAGGAAAATTAATATATTCGACACTTAGAACAACTATAGAACTTAATTGGGGGGAAAATGAATACTTTTTGTATAAAAAGGGGGGTTTATTTTAAAACATTTGAATTTTAATTATTGTATTTATTTAATTTAAAATTTTCAATTTCAAATTTATTTAAGTCAGTAAATGATTTTTTTTTTAATATGGCAATCTACATTTCTAAAACTACATACCTTTAAATTTTTACCTCCTAGTTGTTGTCTGCCTTGTTTTTCCTTTCCCCAAAGTAAAGGAAAAGTTTGCCAAAACATTTGTTCTGCAAAATCGATTGTCAGGGTTTTGGTTGGTTGGGGGGGGAGTTTATTTATGTATTTATTTATTTATTTAAACTCTGTTTTTCCCCTCATAGAGGAAACCTCTGCCCTGCAAATGAAAAAAAAAAAAAAAATCCCTTGAATA